>JARBWK010000001.1:97243606-97266751 GCA_030556195.1 Anolis apletophallus
CAGGGTGCCTCATCTGAGCCGGACTTCCTCCTGGATGGCCACCCAGCAGTCCTTACTCCCAAAGGAGATCTAGGACGCTCAGCTGATATTCCGCCATCCATCCTTGAATAATAAGTGAAGTCTCCTCCTCCGGGGCACTCCCAAACTGACTCTATCGGCTCTCTTCGGGACATGGCTCGAGACATCCTCCTCATGGTCTGTTCCATAGCCTCCAACTTACATTTCATCACTTCCAATTCCGAGAGTGATGCAGGTTCCGTGGTCTCACTACCACACTCCATCAGGTTCATCCGAACTGGCCTGTCCTTCGGCACAGTCTCCCTGGGCCCACGCACTTCTGGATCCGCCTGAGCTGACCAGTCCTTCGGAACAGCTTCTCCGATCCCTCCGGCCCTCCGGACCTCCATCTGAACTGGCCTGTCCTTCGGCACAGTCTCCCTGGTCCCACATAATCCTGGATCCGCCTGAGCTGACCAGTCCTTCGGAACAGCTCCTCCGATCCTCCGGCCCTCCAGACCTCCGCCTGTCTGGAGTCATATCGCTCTCTCCTTCGCCGGGCCATTTCCAAGCTCACCTGAGCTTCCCACAGTCGCTCCGCTTCTCCAAGCTCATCCTCCTGGGCAACCACACCTTCCATCATCTCTCGGTGCTCATCCGGGCACCCCACTTGGTCGAGGGTGGTCCAATCCCTCCATAGTTCGCCGGACTTCCTCAGGAGCCGAATCCCATCTATCAATATATTCTTCTTCTTTCCAAGCCAACCTCTCCATTGCTGGGATAGTTGAAAAGGGGCTTTTGCTTCTGTAACGACTCTCCAACATTCGGTAAGGATCACGCGTAGATTGAAGCACGGTCCAACACGATTTTATTGTAGGTACGACACATGTGAAGCAAAAGCACCGGCCCGCCACCCAAACACACCTTATATACCCTGAGCCCCTCCCCATTGCCCATGCAATGTCCAAGCAGGGTTGCACCATATCCGGGTGATTCAGCATATCCCATAGTCCGAAGGGATGTGACCTCATGGGTCCATGAGTCAGCGTTATGAGTCCAATTGTCCAATGTCCAGGCTCGGAGGAGTTTGCCTCACTTCCCTCCGCAGCCCCACACACATCTGGAAGTTACGTCACTCCCACTTGACTCAGCACAGTCTCTATGCAACTGGAGCCAAGGTCACCAAAGAACTGGGGCAAAGGTCGGTGCAATCTCATGGCAGGTTGGGAGCCTGAACTTCTCCTAAGCTCAGGTCTCCCAGTCCTGACATGTATGTATGTTTGTATGTTTGTATGTTTGTGTGGCAGCGTTCTGATTGCCTGCCACTTTCACAGGCCACAGCGACCAGCGCGGGTGATGGACCTGCACCAATCTTGGTACACATAACCCCCCTGACACCCTTTACGTCCTGGTCCGGTTTGGGGGAGATGGACAACAGATTATGGGATTTGTAGTACATTCACACACTTTGGTTCCCAAAGACCACTGCGGCCACCTAAAAGGACCAATACAAACCACACTTGGCACACACATCCCCCATTACCCACTCTACATCCTGGTGCACTTTGGAGGAGGGTGGACCATGGATTATGGGACTTGAAGTACCTCTACTCACTTCCCAAGTCTGCTGCGACCCTCATCCAATTACTGATCCAGACCACACTTGGCACACATAACCCCCATGACTCCCCTCACGTCCTGCTGAGGTTCGGGGGGGGATGGATGATGGGATTTGTAGTACTTTCACACCCCTCTGCTGCCACTGACCACTGCAGCCCTCAACAAACACCTATAAAAACCACAATTGGCACACAGAGCCCCAGTGACCCACTCTACATCCTACTGCAGTTTGGAGGAGGGCAGACCATGAATGATGGGACTTGAAGTACCTTCCCTCACTTTCCAAGACTGCTGCAAACCCAATCCCATGACTGATCAACACCAAACCTGCCACACAGGGCCCTCATGACCCACTCTACATCTTGGTGCAGTTTTGTGTGAGACGGACCACGGATGATGGGACTGAAGTACCTTCACACACTTCCTCTAAACAATGCAACCTTCATCCATTCACCAATACAGACCACACTTGGCACACACAGCCCCCATGACCCAAAATACATCCTACTGCAATTTGGAGGAGGGTGGCCCACAGATGAGGGACTTGCAGAACCTTCAGATATTTCATGATACCACTACAACTCCCAATAATGATTGATCAAGGCCAAACTTGGCACACAGAGCCCCCATGACCTACTTTACATCCTGCTACAGTTTGGAGGATGGCAGACCATGGATGATGGGACTTGCAGTACCTTCCCTTACTTTCCAAGACTGCTGCAAACCTAATCCAATGACTGATCAACACCAAACCTGGCACACAGAGCCCTCATTACCCACTCTATATCCTGGTGCAGTTTTGTGTGAGACGAACCACGGATGACGGGACTTGAGGTACCTTCACTCACTTCCGGAAAACAATGCAATCCTCACCCATTCACCAATACAGACCACACTTGGCACACACAGCCCCCATGACCCAATCTACATCCTACTGCAATTTGGAGGAGGGTGGACCACAGATGATGGGACTTGCAGTACCTTCAATAATTTCATGATACCACTGCAACTCCCAATAATGGTCGATCAAGGCCAAACTTGGCAGACAGAGCCTCCATGACCCACTCTACATCCTGCTGCACTTTGGAGGAGGGTACACCATGGACAATGGGACTCGCAGTACCTTCACTAACTTCCTGAAACCACTACGAGCCATGTACACTTATGATAAGGACCAACCTTCACACAAGGAGTGCGCATGCATCAGCAAACTTTTTAGACGCTCCATGGGTGGCTCCCATATGAGAGAGAAGGAAAAAGACTGGTGAACCGGCTAAACCAACCCCCCACCCTCAGAAACTGGGCCAGTGGATGAAGAAAGTATAGGAGGTAGGACGGAGTTAAAAGTGGGGCCCAGGAGAAGGGGGAAGTGGATGCGGCTGGATTAAACTTTATAGCCTTGTGGGAGGAAAGAGGAACCCAAAATGGCCACGGAATCCAGCTCGGGACCGGCCGAGGGGCTGGAGGCAAAAATGGATAGAATGCTCAATCTCTTGGAGGAGAAATTTGGTGCGGTGGAGCGGAAGCTTGGAGGAGTGGAGAAAGCGATGGGAGAGGTGGTCAGAGACGTTTCTGATTTAAAAGGGACTGCTAAAGAGTTGGGAGAAAAAGTGGAGAAAAATGAAAAGCAGACCCAAGATCAAATCAAGGGATTGGAGGAGACAATAAGGAGACAAAATCAGAGGCTTACTAACCTGGAGGATCGGCAGAGGAGGCGAAACATCCGCCTAAGGAACTTTAAACAGGACTTTGCAAAAGGAGGGAGGCTGGTGGAAGCAATACTGCAGTGGCTCCGGAGGAATAATGTTGAAATCCAAAGTGAGGATATTGAAAGAGCACACTGGGCTCTCGGCCGGAGGAATCAAAGACAGAGACAAAGAGACATTGTGATAGCTTTTAAAAGTGAAAGTCTGGCGGAAAGTATTTATCGTCACTTGAGAAGCATCTCTGATCTTAATCAGGAGGGCAATCAAGTCATCTGTCTCCGTGATCTCTCCCAACAAACTCTGAGCGAGAGGGCAGGACTCCGACCAATTACAGCATGTCTTTATCAGCATGGGGTTAAATTTACATGGGCTTTTCCAACAGCTATACTTGTTTTCAGAGGGACGGAGACATGGCGGGCAAGAACGTCCGAGGAGGGGTGGTGCTGTTAAGCCGCCTGAAAATTTCAATGACTCAGCAGCAGAGGGGGAGAGAAAGAGGAACAGAAGAAGAAGGTGCAGCTGAGCAGCAAACGAGGCCCTCCAGTGGTCTGAGTGGGCAGAGCGGAGAGGGATCCAGTGGGAGAGCGACACCGGATGATGAGCAGATTGCTGCTTTAATAGAAAGAGATGATCGAATGAAACAGCTCACCGATGAACTGGAGACATTAAGGAAGGAACGGAAGAGGATGTTGTTGCGGCAGGCTAAACGGAAATAAAGGAAGGGAGAGGAAGAAAGAAGAAAGAAGAAAGAAGCTGAGAGAAGTGGGAAGAAGGACTGAATATTGTGTTTGGGGATGGTCTATGGCTATTATGGCCACTATGGGTTAGATATAGTTTAAGTAGTAATGCAGCCGAAAGGGAAGAAAGAGGGGAAGGGAGGGGGGGTTTAGGGGGAAACCTAAATAAGAGTAAGGGGAGCCGGGAGGTGGGAACGCACTCACAGAATGAGGGCCTCTACTCAAGGGCAAGCGAAGAGCTCGCCACCCCACTTGGTTCAGGTGGGGTCACGAGAGAGGCACGGGTGTCTGAGGGTGGAAGGGGTGAGAAAGGAGGAAAGCAAGCATGATAGGACAGTTCCAGAGAATGAAAAGATAAAGGGAAATGGGTGATCTAACAATATTAGCTTTAAATCCAAATGGCTTGAACTCGAATTTTAAGAGGTACCGGGTAAGCAAATTGGCAAAGGATAATAAGGTCGACATAATGGTTTTGTCAGAAACTCATAAAGGAAGGGACCGGGAACAATTAATAAACAATAAGAGGTGGAAATGGGTGTATGAATCTAGGGGACACGCAGGGCGAGGGAACTGCAATTCTGATTCATGAAAGGGTCCCGTGGGAAAGCGTGGAGTGGCAGAAGGACAGACAAGGCAGATGGGTTTTTATTAAAGGTACAATAAATCGACAGAAGATGACAGTGGCAGCTATTTATGCGCCAAATGTGGGGCAGAAACAATTCATCATGAATATGAAAAGGAAGTTGGATAACTTTAAGGAGGGGACGACAATCTTGGCGGGAGATTTTAATATGCAAATGTCATCAGTAGGAGGTAACAATAGAAGGTCTCTGCATTTAAGTAAACTTGATATGGTAGATCTGCATAGTGGGGTAGGGAACAGAAGTACTTACTACTCAGCAAGGCACAATGTATTCAGCTGTATTGACTATGTATTAATGGATAGGACAGGGAAGGCCCAGGTAAAAAAGCAGAGGTCAAGGCGATGTGGTTGTCCGATCATGCTCCCTTAGTAGTGACAATAAGAATGATGCAATGGAGGAACCCAAGGGTTTGGAAATATAATATGGCGATTGGGACTATGGAACAGGATAAAAGTAGGATACAAAAGGAAATAAAAGAGTACTATAGACTGAATAACACAAGGGAAATGTCTAAAGCAGTGGTTTGGGATTGCTGTAAAGCAGTCATAAGAGGTCACCTTATAAGTCTTGAGGTAGAGATGAATAGGAGATGGAGAAGAGGAAGGGAAAATAAGATTAAGGATATTGAAATGATACAGGATCAATTGAAGCGAACTAAGGGAAGAGAGTGGCATAGGTTGCTAAAACAGAAAAAACAAGAATTGGAACAATATGACGAAAGGCATTGGAATAAGATGAGAATGGCAATGAGGCAAAAAATCAGCTCTTGGGGGACAAAGTCAGTTAAACAATTGGCGAGATATCTGAAAAAGAAAAAGGAGAAGTCGTGTATAAGAGCATTAAAGGATACCAGTGGAGTGATACAGGAGGGTAAGGAGGAGATAGAGAAGATTATGAAAGATTTTTACGAAAAACTGTACAAACAAGGAGAGGTTAGTAGGACACCAATAGAAGTTGGACAGAAAGTAAGTGAAGGGGACAAAATTTACTTAAATGCAGAAATCAGTCAGGGGGAGGTGGAAAAGGTTATTAAGGGGTTAAAAATGTCAAGGGCGCCAGGCCCCGATGGGTATTCGGGTGAATTTTATAAAACATATATGTATGAATTGTTACCATATTTGACGGAACTTTTTAATGAAGTATTGTTAAACCAGGTTATTCCACAGTCCTGGAAGATATCGGAGATTGTGACAATCCCAAAGGCTGGTCGAGACGAGACCTGCCCGGAGTCCTACCGCCCCATAAGTTTAGCAAATCAAGATTATAAAATATTTGCAAAGGTATTGGCAAACAGGTTGAGAAAATATTACCTAAATTATTGGGGGGATCAATATGGGTTTGTTAAAAAAGACGGATCAGTGAACCAATTAGGAATGTAATGAATGTGCTACAACACGCTACCGCAACCAAGAGGAAATTAGGAATATTAAAACTGGATGTGTATAAGGCATTTGATAAGGTGAATCATGCTTATTTGTATGAGGTGTGCAAAGAACTTAATTTGGGTAATAGCTTCTGTGAGGTGATTAGGAGTTTATATATAGGGAGTGAGGCGTATATAAGAGTTAATGGAAACAGGACGGAAAAGATTAGGATATTGAATGGAACTAAACAAGGTTGTCCATTATCTCCAATGTTATTTGTATTGGCAATAGAAATATTAGCGAATAAGATAAGAAAAGATACAACGTGGAAAGGATATAGGATAGGGGGGATAGAGATGAAACTAAACTTATTTGCGGATGATGCAATTATATTAACCCAGTCCCCTTTGGAGATGGTTAAGGCAATGAAGGGAACGCTGAGAGAGTTCGAGAGGCAGTCAGGGCTCAGGGTGAATATGGAAAAGTCGGAGATAATGTTTATAAATACAGGCCCAAGGGAACAGATCGAGGTAAGGAAAGAGACAGGGTTAAAATTAGGAATAAAAAGAATGAAATATCTGGGAGTGTGGATTTATAAGAATGTGGAGAAAATAGTAGATGGAAACTATGGACAGATTTGGAAAAAACTCCTGAAACAAATTAAAAGTTGGAAACACAAAAGTTTGAGGAGAATGGCAAAAATAAGAGCGGTGAAAATGATGATATTGCCTAAATTTCTGTATTTAGCCCAGGCTTTGCCAGGAGTTCTTTCAGGAGTCAAGATAAAAGAATGGGACAGAAAAGTGAACCAGTGGGTGGAAGGAGATAAGAAACCACGGATAAGGAAAAAATGGTTGATAGCGAGTGAGAAGGAAGGAGGATGGGGAATCCCAAGCCTAGAGCTATATAGAGATGCGTTTCAGATAGAAAGACTGATAGAGCTACAGGTGGAAGACAAAAAATGGGCGAAAGTGGAGAGAGAAGTGAATGCAATTGGATCGGAGGAACTGATTTTTAGGAGATGGGGAAAAGGTGAGGTGGAGGAATTGACAGGGCCTATGAGAGCCACTTTGGAGGTGTGGAGAAGGTGGCAAGGGAGGATGGCACCGGGAGTTTCGAAGGTAGCCTCGTTACAGGTAATGAACCCTAAAAAGGAGGAAAATTTAAGCAGAATAATAAGGGAATTGAAAGGAAAGGGGTTACAAGATTGGAGCAATTAGTGGATGAAGGGGGCAGAATTAGGAGAGATAAATTAGAGAATTGGTTGGGACAAAGGTGGTGGCTACAAATTCGGGCAATATGTGAATTCCTTATGCAGAGGGAGGTTAGAGAGGCAATGCAAAGAGAGGACACTGCTTTTGAGAGGATGGTAAGGGAATGGAAGGAAGGGAAAAGGACTCAGGTGGGAAAGATATACAAGTTGTTAGTAGTGTCAGGGGAAAGCCCTGTACAAGAATTAACCAAATTGTGGGAGAGGGAAGTACAAGTAACAGAATTAGAGATGGAAAGGATAATGGGAAATATCGCAAAAATTAAAAACACAAGAGTGAGGGAAATGAGAAGGAAACTCCTGCATAAGTGGTATCGGACTCCGGCCCAATTGGCATACTTCTCTCAAAATGTGAGTAGTCAGTGTTGGCATGGGTGCCAAGTGAAAGGGGTATACATGCACCTGATATGGGAATGTGCAGTAGTGCAGAAATTTTGGAAAGAGGTACAAGGGGAAATTAATAAGGCACTGAACATAAATTGGGTAATTACAAAGGAAATGGCGATATTGGTGAGAAAGAGTGACTTGGGGAATATGGAGGAATTAAGGAAGCTATGATTGAAAGCGCACAATCTGTTATAGTTCTGGGTTGGAAGGATTCCTCCAAATGGACAATTAAGAACTGGCTGCGGTACCTGGTAGAGCACATTCAATTTGAAATTATGGAGATTAGGGTCAATGAGATGGAGGAGAATAAACTGCAGGAACTGTTGGGGCGATGGGACCGGGTTAGACAATATATTATCTGGAAAACTCGAGATCAAGATACGAGGAATAAGTTGGATCTACTGTTTAATTTGTAACGTAAACTGTCCAAAGGCTTGGAAGTTTGAAGGGAAGAAGAATGGCGATGAAACCCTCAGAAGGGTGAGGGGTGTGGATGTTAGTGAGTGTGGAAGGGGCACTTTCACAGTGCACTGTTCTGTTTTGTTATGTTTTGTTGTTTGGATGTGGTTTTTATTCTGTATGTAAATAAATCAAATCAATAAAAAATATTCATTTAAAAAAAAAAGGACCAACCTTCACACACAATGCCTTTCTCAAATGACCCAGGCACCGCTGGGTCCCCAAGCTAGTGTGTGTGTGTGTGTGTGTGTGTGTGTATCACAGTTCCAGTTCCATATTTATTCCAACATATGTGCACCGGGAATGTGGCGCAGCTGGCTGGGTGTCAGCTGCATAAGATCTCTACTGACCAGAAGGTCATGAGTTCGAGGCCTGCCTGGGTCAGGGTGAGCTCTCGACCAATTTGTGTAGCTCATTGTTGACCTTTGTAACCCGAAAGGCAGTAGCATCTGTCAAGTAGGAAATTTAGATTCCACTTTGTGGGGAGGCTAAATTTAACTGATTTCCGGAATGTTAAGTTGCCTCTATGTCTGTCTTTATATGTTGTATGTCAATGGCATTGAATGTTTGCCTGTATATGTGCATTGTGATCCACCCTGAGTCCCCTGCTGGGTGAGAAGGGCGGAATATAAATGATGTAAATAAATAAAATAAATAAATATTGTGTATTTACCTTATATGTCTCTGGAACTGATATATATATATATATATATAGATATATATATATATATATATAAGTCTTCACCATTGATGGCATGAACAAATTTTGCCCATAGTTGTTTTGTGAAGAAAGTGTTGGAAATAGCAACCTTTTAAAACTTCACTATCTGTTTGTTAATGTATATGCTAACCTGTATTGTATATATTAGGCATGAGAAAAATGAAACGGAAATTAAAAGAAATCGTAAGTGATTCGTATGTAATGGGCCTTTCAAGTTTATACGGATCGCAAGGCCAATCCCGGAAGTGGACTTTCTTTTACGCACCCTGGGCCCAAAATTTCGTTAGATTATTAAATATTTCGTTAGATTATTAAACAGGAAAATTTCCCCTCCAAAATAGCTTTGCAGACATAACTCACAGTGAAATCGGGGCCTTTCCATGCTTGAAGCCTAATTAGAGTGGAAGGCCTCCTCCAGGAAGTGAAAAGGGAGCTGGAAACCATAGAGAGCCCAAAATCGGGACTCCTAGAGGGGCTGGAGGACTGATGAAAAAAGTGATTTAAACACCCAGGAAGGGGGGTTTAGATAGAAGAACAGAGTAGGAGGACATAAGAACTGCTGAGAGAAGGGCAGCAGGAGTGAAAAGAGCATGGAGAGGAGAAGGAAGAGTTCAGAATCCAGAAAAGCCATAGAGTTCCAACGGAGGTCCTAGACTGCTATGGTAAAACTGAATGGGGAAAAAAAGATGGAGTGAGGAGAACTCTACAGATTAGCAAGGCCTGCACCAGAGGTAGGCCTAGGCATTTATTTAATAATATTAATAATAATATATTAATGCATTATATGTGTCCCTGCAAAGGAACCCTGTCCTTTAATAATATTAATAATAATAATAATATATTAATGCATTATATGTGTCCCTGCAAAGGAACCCTGTCCTTTAATAATATTAATAATAATAATATATTAATGCATTATATGTGTCCCTGCAAAGGAACCCTGTCCTTTAATAATATTAATAATAATAATATATTAATGCTTTATATCTCCCTGCAAGGAAACCAAGGGAAATGTTGCCCCTTGATTTGCCTGTGTTTAAAACAGTATCAGTCCTGTTTCCCTGCTTTGCCTACTTTAGAACTACTAACGAATTTCGTAAGTAATTAAGTTACATTTCCGAAATTTTTGGGAATTTTTTTGTAAGTCTTTGATATACTAATCAAAAAAAAATCCCCCATTTGATTTTAGAATCGCCATTTTTCGATTTGTTATCATGCCTAGTATATATGTATTAATTTGCCAGTTTGTGGGAGGGGTTACAGAAATGTGATTGTATGGAGCCTGTTCAAACTCAAGACTCCATTTTGTTATATGTGTTGGAGTTCAGACTATGATTGTGATTCAAAGTGCTTTAGATGTGGGGAATGATGTCATTGAGGGTCAAGATGGAGATGGTCTGCTCCAGGGCTGTCCAACTGCCGGCCGTGCAGGTGTTTTGGACTTCAACTCTCAGAAATCCTAGCCAGTTTACCAGCTGTTAAGATTTCTGGGATTTGAAGTCCAAAACACCTGCAGGGCCGGCAGTTGGACAGCCCTGGTCTGGTCAATGATAATAATGCAGACAATGACATAGGGACACCGGATCAAAGTGTAGTTTCCCATGAGAATGTTCCTACAGGGTATAGGGATGATAGTTTACTCCCTGAATTGCTCCCAGAGAGTTCCTAGGATTTGGGGTTTGAAAACAACTTGGCACTTGGAGGAACTAATGAGCAGATAGATAATAAGCACATAGGCATGGCTGGAAATAAGCCAGAATATACAGCTCGGCCAAGGCCTCCCCCATTCTGCCAGGCTTTGAGAGATAAGGGTGAGAGGTTGTCAAGGAAAATTAAACCAGTTTCTGGGTACTGGGAATAGCCTCAAGGAGGGATATAAAGTTCCCACCATGGGAAATATAGTCAGATGAAGCATCACGTTGTTGTAGGAAAATTAGGTTTATACATCTGTGGAATGTCCAAGGTGGGACAAAGAACTCTTGTCTTTTGGAGGTAGGTGTGAATGTTTCAAGTGGCCACTTTGATTAGCATTTGATGGCCTGGCAGTTTTTTTTGGTGTGGCTTGTTAGTGCCTGTGGGAATTTTTTGTTGAGAGGTGATTATTAGCTGTCCCTGATGGTTTCCTCTCTGCAGTTTCCCTGTGTTGGGGTGTTGTTTTGCTGTTATAATTTTAGAGTTTTTAAATACTGGTAGCCAGATTTTGTTCATTTTCATGGTTTCCTCCTTTCTGTTAAAATTGTCCACATGCTTATTGATTTCAATGGCTTCTCGGTGTAGCCTGACATGGTGGTTGTGAAAGTGGTCCAGCATTTCTGTGTTCTCAAATAATATGCTGTGTCCAGGTTGGTTCATCAGGTGCTCTTCTATGGCTGACTTCTCTGGTTGAAGTAGTCTGCAGTGCCTTTCATGTTCCTTGATTCGTGTTTTGGCACTGCATTTGGTGGTCCCTATGTAGACTTGTCCACAGTTGCGTGGTATACGGTAGACTCCGGCAGAAGTGAGAGGGAGCCCAGGGAGGGAGGCCAGCGGCGAGGAGCCCAGCGGCGGCGGCGACCAGCGTCGAGGGAGCCCAGCGGCGAGGAGCCCAGCGGCGGCGGCGACCAGCGGCGAGGAGCCCAGCGGCGAGGGAGGCCAGCGGCGAGGGAGCCCAGCGGCGGCGGCGACCAGCGGCGAGGAGCCCAGCGGCGAGAGAGGCCAGTGGCGAGGGAGCCCAGCGGCGGCGGCGACCAGCGGCGAGGAGCCAGCGGCGAGGGAGCCCAGCGGCGGCGGCGACCAGCGACCAGGAGGCCAGCGGCGAGGAGGCCAGCGGCGAGGAGCCCAGCGGCGGGGCGACCAGCGGCGAGGGAGGCCAGCGGCGAGGGAGCCCAGTGGCGGCGGTGACCAGCGGCGAGGGAGACCAGCGGCGAGGGAGGCCAGCGGCGGAGGAGGCCAGCGAGGGAGACCAGCGGCGGCGACGGCCAGCGGTAAGGGAGGCCAGCAGCGAGGAGCCCAGCGGGCGGGCGGCCAGCGGCGGCGGCGACCAGCGGCGAGGGAGCCCCAGCGGCGGCGGCCAGCGGCGAGGGAGGCCAGCAGCAGGAGGGAGGGAGGCAGAGGTAGGCAGCGGCGGCGGCGGCGACGGAGGAGGAGGCGGGACCGAGGAGGAGGCGGCCAAGGGAAAGGCTTACTATCGCTCCCCCTTCGCTCTATAAGACGCGGCTGATGTTTCCTCCTACTTTTGGAGGAAAAAAACTGCGTCTTATGATGCGAAAAATACGGTACATAAAAACACAGTGCCCTGTGCATGTGACCCTCCCCCCACACAAACCCTTCCACCCCTGCTGAGGATTGCGTCTTCTTTTTCTTCTTTTCTCTTCTGCAAGCTTTCCGGACATTTACATTTCATTACATCTTAAACAACAACTCCAACTTATTTCTAATGGTTTGATCCCGGGTTCTCCAAACAATATATCCTCTCACCCGATCCCATCGTCCCACCAGCTCTCGCACTTTATCCTCCTGTAATTGATTAACCCTCATTTCCATAATTTCAAATTGAATGTGTTCCACCAAGTACCGCAGCCAGTTCTCAATTGTCCATTTCGTGGAGTCCTTCCAGCCTAGAACCACCACCACCTGGGCGCTTTCTATCATCGCTACCTTCATTTCCGGATGTTCCCCCATCTTGTTCTTTTTTTACCAACACCGCCTTCTCTTTTGTGATGGTCCAATTTATATTCAATACTCTATTGATCTCCCCTTCTACCTCTTTCCAAAATTTTTGGACCACCTCGCATTCCCATAATAGGTGCATATACACTCCTTTGTCTCGGCATCCGTGCCAACACCGTGTACCCATATTTTGGGAAAGATAGGTCAATTGGGCCAGGGTTCGGTGCCACTTGTGCAGTATTTTCCTCCTTGTCTCCCTCACTCTTGTGTTTTTAGTCTTAGCAATCTCCCCCACTATCCTCTCCATCTCTGCTCCTGAGACCTGCAACTCCCTCTCCCACATTGTGGTTAACTCTTCTACCGTACTTCCTCCTGATGTTACTAATATTTTGTATATCCTTCCAACCTGGACCCTTTTCCCTTCCTTCTTTTCCCTGATTATCTTCTCAAGTTCCGTGTCTTCTCTTTGCAAGGCCTCTCTCACCTCCCTCTGCCTAAGGTAGTTGCATATTGCCCTGATTTGCAGCCACCGCCTTCCTCCCAACCAGTTCTCCAGCCTCTCTCTCCTGATTCTGCCCCCTTCGTCCACTAGTTGCTCCAGTCTCGTCACCCCCTTCTCTCTCAATTCCCTTAATATTCTGCTTAGGTTTTCCTCCCTCTCAGGGTTCATGATCTCCAGGGAGGCTACTTTTGATACTCCCGGTGCTATCTTTTTTTGCCAAGATCTCCACACTTCCACCGTGGCCCTCATTGGTCCCATCAATTTCTCCACCTCCCTTTTTTCCCATCTCCTAAATATCAATTCCTCTCTTCCCAGTGCGTTCGCTTCTTTTCCAGTGCTACCCATCTCTTGTCGTCCTCCTGCAGCTCCATCAGTCTCTCAATTTGAAAGGCATCTCTGTATAGTTCTAGGCTAGGGATTCCCCATCCTCCTTCTGTTTCGTTTGCTATCCTCCATTTTTTCCTTATCCTTGGTTTCTTTCCTCCCTCCACCCAATAATTCAATTTCCTATCCCATTCTTTTATCTTTTTCCCTGGGAGGACCCCTGGCAAGGCCTGGGCTAGGTATAAAATTTTTGGCAAGATCATCATTTTAATTGCTCTTATTTTTGCCATTCTCCTCAAACTTTTCTGTTTCCAGCCTTTCATCTGTTTCAACACTTTTTTCCAGATCTTTCCATAGTTTGCTTCTGTTATTCTCTCTATGTTTTTGTATATCCACACTCCCAGATATTTCATTCTTTTTACCCCTAATTTTAACCCTGACGCTTTCCTTACCTCTATCTGTTCCCTCGGACCTGTATTTATAAACATCATCTCAGACTTCTCCATATTCACCTTAAGCCCCGATTGTTCCTCAAACTCTCGCAGAGTTTCCTTCATTGCTTTTACCATTTTCAATGGCATCTGGGTTAATAATATTGCGTCGTCCGCAAACAAATTCACCTTCACCTCTATCTCCCCTATCCTGTACCCTTCCCACGTGCTGGCTACCCTGATCTTGTTCGCTAGTATTTCTATCGCCATTACGAAAAGCATTGGAGATTAGGGACATCCCTGCTTAGTCCCATTCCGTATTCTGATATTCTCCGTCCTATTCCCATTCACTCGTATATATGCCTGGCTCCCCATATATATACTCCTAACCACTTCACAAAACCTCTCTCCTAGATTTAATGCCTACACACCTCGTACAGGTAGCTATGGTTTACTTTATCAAATGCCTTATAGACATCTAGTTTTAATATTCCCAACTTCCTCTTGGCCGCAGTAGCATGGTGTAGCACATTCATTACATTCCTAATCGGTTCACTGATCCATCTTCCTTTCACAAAGCCAAATTGATCCCCCATTATAATTTTTGGAATTATCCCCTCCAGCCTATTCGCCAATACCTTTACAAATATCTTATAATCTTGGTTTGCTAAGCTTATGGGACGGTAGGACTCCGGGTTCGTCTCATCTCGATCTACTTTCGGTATAGTTACAATTTCCGATAACTTCCATGTCTGTGGGATGACCTGCTCCATCAAGACCTCATTAAATAGCTCTGTCAGAAATGGTAGCAAATCCTGTGCATATGTTTTGTAAAATTCTCCTGAGTACCCATCTGGGCCCGGCGCCTTTGCCATCTTCAGTTGCTTAATAACCCTCTCCACCTCTTCCTGCCTGATCTCTGAGTTTAGATAGTTTTTATCCTCTTCTTTTACCTTTTGCCCGGCCTCTATTGGGATCCCGCTCACCTCTTCCTGTTTGTATAGTTTCTCATAAAATTCTTTCATGATCCTTTCTATTTCCTCCTTACCTTCCTTCAGCTCTCCCTTTGTATCCCTCAACGCCCAAATATATGATTTCTCCTTTCTCTTTTTTAAATATCTTGCCAGTTGTTTCACTGACTTTGTCCCCCAAGAACAAATTTTTTGCCTAGTTGCCATTTTCATTTTATTCCAATGCAGCTCATCATATTGTTCCAATTCTTTCTTTCTCTGTTTTAATAACCTATACCATTCTCTAGCCTTGGTCAGCTTCAATTGATCCTGAATCCTTTCGATTTCCTTGATTTTATTCTCTCTTTCCCTTCTCCATCTCCTATTCATCTCTACCTCCAGACTTATGAGATGGCCTCTCCAGACCGCTTTGCCGCAGTCCCACAATACTGCTTTGGACATGTTCCCTCTATTGTTTAACCTATAATACTCTTTTATTTCCTCCTGTATTCTCTTTTTATCCTGCTCCCTGGCTACTACGGCCATATTATATCTCCATATTCTTGGGTTCCTCTGTCGTGTCATTCTCAACTTCACTGATATTGGCACATGATCGGAGAGCCACATGGGCCTCACCTCTGCACTTCTCACCTGAGCATTTGCTGACCTATCCATCAGTATATAATCAATACAACTAAAGACATTATGCCTTGCGGAATAGTAGGTGCTTTTATTTCCTATTCCACTATGCAGATCCACCATATTCAATTTATTCAAATTTAGAGATCTTCTATTATTCCCTCCTACCGATGACATTTGGATATTGAAATCTCCCACAAAAATTGTCGTCCCCTCTTTAAAGTTATCCAATTTACTCTTAACATTCACAATATACTGTTTCTGTTGCACATTGGGGGCATATATGGCTGCCACTGTCAGCTTTTGCCCATGTATCACCCCTTTCATAAACACCCACCTCCCTTCCTTATCCTTTTTCCACTCCACCCTTTCCAGGGGAACTCTTTCCTGCACCAAAATTGCCGTCCCCCTTGCGCTCCGTGTCCCACGGGACTCATAAACCCATTTCCAACTCTTATCATTCTGTGCCAGCCACCTCCTTAAAGCTTCTTTCAGCCCGCCTGCTTGGGCAAAATCGGGAGCGAAACCTCTCAGACGCACATTCCGTCTCCTCTGGTGATCCTCCAGATTGGCCATTCTCAGACTATGCTTCTGTAGCGACTCCTCCATCGCTTTAAACTGAGATTGCATTCCTTTTTCATTTTTTTCTACTTTCTCTTCCAACTGTTTAGATGCTTTCTTGACCTCATTCACTTCTTTACTGAGTTCGCCCACGCATCTTTCCACTCCCTCCAGTTTCTTATCCACCTCATCAAATTTGCATTTCAAGAAGTCCAGAATGTTATCCATGTTCCCTTCCAGGCTGTCCATTTTTGCCCCGAGAGCATTTGCCGAGTCCGCCATCTTTATCTCCTTCCTGACTTTCTCAGTCTAATTTTAAATCCGCTCCCATCCACTCCTCTTTTCTTTCAAAGATACCAATCTTTACCTCTTTTTGACCAGCACTAATTCCTGCATCAGATATTTTTGTAAATTTTTGTAAATTTTCTGTAATGTTCAGATGCGTGAATCTTTCTGAAACTTCCGGGGATTGATGCCCTCATTATTTTGTGCACTTTATATAAAATTCAAATACTTAGCTCTTGTAGGGTTTTTTTTTAAAAAAAATATTGTTAATCAAAACTTTGAAAATTCTCCAAACTTCCGTGGATAAGTCAAACATTCTGAAATTTGGTAAGATCTCTCTTTTCATTAAATATATGGTCTTAAACTGGAACTATGAACATACCTCCCAACATCACCCCAAACATCTTAATATCTCTTGATACACAGTATAACATTATCATAGTTCTCTGTTCTTGCTATGTAAACAGCAAAGATTGTAAGGGAGTTTAGCTCATACTTACATGAATGAAGGAAATTGAAGTAAAGGGGGGGGGGAACTTTCTACAATTGAGCAACATTGCATGGAAGAGTGGAGATAGTTTCCCCCTCTTTAAGTCACATGCATTTAGATAAGGCTACATGTAACTGAAATTTAGAGCATAGCTTTCCTTTGAAATCGATTTGTCTGAACATTCAAATTGCCTGATTCCAAATCTTCTTCTGCTATGCCTATAGAGGAATATATATCCAGGCAAATTTATTAATGGCCAAAAAAGTCCTATGTCAAATATAGTCCAGTGCCATTTACAACATCTTGCCAACAATAGTTAATACGGCCGTTGAAAAAATTTAACAGGTGGCACAATTACCCCCCAACTTTGGGTGCTTCCAGACAGCTGAGTCAAAAAGTCCTGGGACCTAATAGAAGGTCCACACAAAGAGCTGTCAGTGCTAGTATATGGTCCCCCTCCATCTTCACAGCCTCCCTCTGTAGCAGATCAAGATGAAAAGTTGCCAAGGGACATCTGGTGATATTTTTTTAAAAGTTCACTCCATCATGTGCTGGACCGTATATGTGCACATGTGTGCACATTTTAATATAAACACAAGCAGATTTGCATGTGCCCTTATGAAGTCCAGCACACAATGGAGCCAATTCAAGGTGCAGATTATAACTTATAAAGCCATAAATGGTTTGGGAACCACTTACCTTCATGACCACCTCTTTCCCCACAAACCTGCCCAGTCCCTTCATTCCTTGGGGAAGGCCCTCCTTTTGCCCCCTCTATTATCACTGACTCAGCTTGTGGGAACGAGGGAGAGAGCCTTCTCCTCTGTGGCCCCACGACTTTGGAACGCATTGCCTAGCAAGATTAGGTTAGCCCCCACTCTGGAAACTTTCAAAAAGAACCTCAAGACATGGCTTTTCCGTTGCGCTTTTGGGGAATGATCTCGCATGTCCCTTGTCATTCTCCCCTAAAATGGGCGTCCTCACATTGCATTGTCCCTTAACCTCCCCTATAAATATATAGGTTTTAATCTTATCTAATCCTTAGTTTTTTTATCACTGTATTTTGCACATGTGGCCCACTCCTTTTACTTTATTTGAATGTTTATTCTACTTGAAATGTTGTTTTATGTTATTGTATTGATATGTATTACTGGACTTGGCCTCATGTAAGCCGCCCTGAGTCCTTTTCGGGGAGATGGTGGCGGAGTACAAATAAAGTTTATTATTTATTATTACTTTATTATGGAAGGAGGAGGGGGAACCCAAACCCATCCTTCAGATCTCCCCCCCTCTCCCCCCAAATTCTTAATTCAAACTCTTTAAGATTATAAAGTGTAAAATAAAGAGTCTCAGAGAGTTGTAATTTCTCTCCATTTGTGCTTCCTTTGAACCACCTGTGTCTATTTGATAGCCCGATTGTCTGATCAGCTGTTTCAGGCTTTTAAAAAGTGCATGTGTGCTGGAGCAGTCTACATAGGGGGGAGAAAGGAAAGCATATGTTTTGCATGACTGCAGGGATATACAGTTATGTAAAGGTGCACTTTTTCACACTGAATCGATTTTAAGTGTACCTTTTAAACACATATTTTTGAACTCTTAATTCAATCCCTCCCACACTTTGTCTAAATGTCATGTAACTACCCCACCCCTCTTTTAATCTAGTTACTTCCAGGTTTTATAGCATGTGTAGAAGGGCCCTTTAGCTTCACTATTCCTTCTGATGGAAGAAGGAAAGAAAACAAAATTCAAGTGATAGATCCAACAAAAAATATCAAGATGAAAAGGCACAGTTTCATACAGGAACTTGTTAAAAATTCAAGGCTTCTGTATAGAAGGAAATTCTCAATAATATGACTCACCAACTAGTTCAGTGAAAATGCAACATAATTTCCCACTTGTTGTTGACAGAAAATGCAAACATATTTTGTAAATATTTACTGCCTATGAAGACACATCACTAAACACATGATAAACAAAACAGCTTTGCATGTACAGAAAATTTTCACTTTTTTATATCTTTCAAATCTGGAACATTTCTCTCTTTTAACCATCTCCCTGTTTCTCTTTCTGTCTGCACTCTTAATGAGAATTTTATGTATTTAAGTCTGTATCTGGTATAGCACATAATCTATTTTTATAGATTTATGTAGGCTTTATCCTTCCTAAACTTCATTTCACCATTTGGGGAAAAATGATTTGTGGAGATGTAAGGAGTTAGAAGTGACAGGAGATAAAGCTAGTGCACAAGAATACAATTTTAAACATTTGACTATGTGATAGAGACATGCATGTATGCTTTTTTATTTTTCCAAAGGCCAATTTCTCTTCTAATAGCAGATTAAAACTGGTTTATAGTTATTTTTCTGATAAAGCATACAATATGGATAAACACAGACGGTAGTGTATGGTAGTGTGGACTCAGATAACCCAGTTCAAAGCAGATATTGTGGATTATCTGCCTTGATATTTTGGGTTCAATGGTTGTGTGGAAGGGCCCTCAGTGATATCCTAGTAGATGAAATAACCAAAACCTTACGGAGCTTACTGAGTGTTGCAACAATGCCAATACTGAACCGCTGAGGGCCCTTCCAGACAGGCCCTATATCCCAGGATATGATCCCAAGTTTTCTGTTTTAATCTGGGTTATATGAGTTTGTACTGCCAGATAATGTGGGATAAACAGAAAACCTGGGATCAGATGCTGGGATATAGGACCTTTCTGGAAGGGCTCTGAGATGTGATGAAAACATTGTTTTGTTCAGAGAAGCTGGACCTGTTATAGATGCCACACTCATTCAAGTACAAGACCTAATGGTGTTGCAAGTTTACTTTTGTAATGCATTATGAAGGAATTGACGGGGCAACAGTGCTCACACACCAACATTTACTTTGTGGATCAAAGAGATCCAGTTTTCTTCCACACAGCCCTATAACCCAGAATATTAGAGCAGAAAATCCCACAATATCTGCTTTGAATTGGGCTATCTGAGTCCACACTGCCTTATAGTCCAGTTCAAAGCAGAAACGGTGGGGTTTTATTCAGCTGTGTGGAAGGGGCCTCAGAATGCTACACAGGCATTCCAGGAACCAGCTATAAGCTCCCATGGAATCCACAAATTTCTACTGACCTGGCTCCAGCCAGAATATTTTTTTGTAGCTCCTCCGCAAAATGTGCTGGTTGAAAACAGTATTTGTCTGAAGGAGAGCCAGACAATAGAGAACAATTTAGCATTCCCATGGGAATGCTGCCCTTTTTTTTTGGTGGAGAGTGCATTTATTTATGTTCTGTTTATTCATGTTCTATCTGCAGATCTGCAGCTTTAACTTCATCCCAACAAGCCCCCCAAATACTTCTTCTTTGCAGCACTACACTATTTATATAATGATAAATTTCAGCATATTTTATGTCATTATCTGGAATTTCTGGTGAATCTTTTTAACACAAAGGTTTCAGCTGAATGTAGGTTGAGGGATCGCAATGGAGACAAATATTTTGTAGACATTCTGACCTTGAGCCGGATTCTAGATTTTTATTTATTTATTTATTCGTATTTGTCTGCCGCCCTTCCCAATGGCTCGGGGCGACTCACATCATGTTATAAAAACAGCCAATACAGCGAAAGTTAAAACCACAGATAAAAAGGCACACTAGGTCGCACATTAAGCACTGTGACAACAGAAGATAATACAAGATGGAGGTATGCAGAGGGAGACTGCATTTCATCCAACCCCAAAAGCCTGCTGAAACAACAGAGTCTTGCAGGCTTTCCTCAATGGGAGGATGTTCTGAATGGCACGAACGTCGGCGGGCAATGAGTTCCAAAGTGTTGGAGCCACGATCGAAAAAGCCCGGCGGCGGGTTACAGTCAGGCGAAAAGTCTTTGGACTAGGAATAACCAGGAGGTTATGTTCTTCAGAACGCAGAGATCTGGTGGGATAATATGGGATTGTAGATTGATTGTAGAGTCTGTATGGATGGGGCTTCAGTCATGGGGTAGAGTTGTTTTACAAAGAGGAAATGTGTCACTCAATTTAGTTGATTTTTTTAGTGTTTACACCTTGAAC
Source organism: Anolis apletophallus (assembly GCA_030556195.1). Taxonomy (NCBI): domain Eukaryota; kingdom Metazoa; phylum Chordata; class Lepidosauria; order Squamata; family Anolidae; genus Anolis; species Anolis apletophallus. The sequence continues at coordinate 97,264,407 of JARBWK010000001.1, forward strand.
AGTTTAGTGCCTAGAAATCCACAAGAGCTGCTTGGAGGAACTACCTTAGACACCTACTTATTGAATACATGGGAAACAGTTTTCCCTCCATACCATTTCCAAATTGTTGAATGCATTACAGAAGTTATATTGGTTGTTGTTCTTTGATTAAAAGATGCAATGTGTTTAATTTTCTTTAAATTGGGGGTTCAGAAAAGTGACAGAGTAATATGTCAAATAAATAAAACGAGTTATCTTCCTCAGTTGGTGAATACAGAGCCACCATATCTGCCATCAAATCTTCACTGCTATCTGCTCTGTCATTCAGAGTCAGGTTCTCTCTCTTTCTCCCCCATCTCTTCCTTTCCTTATTTATTTATTTATGAATGAATGATTTACAGTTTTGACTGCATGCAGTTTTGAATGGTAATATTCCAAAATAAATAAACCCAAAGATATTTACACATAGCCATACTCTGAGCATCCTTTCATGTGCATTTCAGTTTTTGCATGTAATGGTTAGGGTTGCACATCTCTTCTTATGTCATTCTCAAATAATTATCACCCTGCTGGGGAAGATTAAGACAGGTAGTTGAGTTTCTCTTTCCTCCCCCTCTGTTATTTTTAATTTATTTCATCATTTTTGGGGATATTATGCAAAAGAACATATTTACCAAAATATTGGCTTAAATCCTACATTTAGTCGCAACTGGAGTAGACTATTGAATCAATTCAATGTATTTTCATGATTGAATTATTCTGCTCTAGTTTGGTCTAATCAACCATTTTGCTCGCTCCCTATATTCTATATTGGCCACTTATTTAATCACATACATTTATGTGTAGGTTTTGGGCCCAGAGTTACAAAATTTTCTATCGCCCATGAATATTGCAAAGCATGACATGTAGTGGCAGATATCAAAGCATGTGTAATTAAAATGTAGCTTTTTAGAAAAGTCATCAGCATACTGGTAACACCCTGCCCCATGCCTACGGATGATATCTGTCAATGGTTTCATGTAAATTACTTCAATTTTACAGCAATTACACCAATTTTACAGCAATTGCATGGCTACCAATAGAGTACCGGATTGTTTTCAAGGTGCTGGTTTTGATCTTTAAGGCCTTTTATGGTCTAGGGCCAGTGTACCTGAGGGACCGCCTCACTCCATACGTTCCCCGAGATTGTTGTGCTCAGAAGAACAAAATCTTCTGGTGATTCCATCAACGTTCCTGCCGCCTCTTAGTAACAAGACAAAGAACCTTCTCCATGGTGGCGCTGACATTATGGAATGAGTTACCAGATGGAGTACTAGCTATCATGGAGTTAGCCCCTTTCCGGAGGGCCTGCAAGACTACCCTTTTTAAGCAGGCCTTCAATCTAAGCGCCTCCTGATAATTCTATCCATTCCTTGTGTTTTATTAAATCAAATGTTTTATGTGTATTTTATATTGTTTTTATGTAAACCGCCCCGAGCCTGCTGGGAGGAGCGGTATATAAAAGTGAACAATCTAATCTAATCTAAATATTAAATAGCAATTGGGATAGAATGTCACCTTGCAGGCTACCACATAGCAGCTTCTTTTTGATGAGCAGCTATCCCAAAACCCTACCATCTGGAACCTGTATGACTGAACGACAGCAGCAGAGTGCCTCTGATACCCCAGGCATTCCAGAAGGATACCGTGGTTGATGGTACCGAAAGCCTCTGAGGAGTCTAAAAACACCAGCAGGGACACACTCCCCTTGTCGGTGTTGAAATGGAGGTCACCCACGAAGGTGACAACAACTCAGGCTTTCCAGTCCAATAATTTAACAGCCTGGATTAATAATCTACAACTGAGATTCACACCTGCACTATATACTCGGATGACTACCTGCATTTTGAAGAACTCTGTTTCATGTTGTAATAGTAGTCTCACTTGAAAAACCTCATGTTTCTTCTGGGTTTCTCTGGCATCCCTGAAACAACATCTGTGAACTTTTTTTTAGCATTTAATCCTTTGGAACAGCATGAATCATGATGGGAGGGGGGGGGGGAGATGCACGAATAAGAACATTTCATGGAGGCTAGTATGCGAACTCTCCCACCAACAACAGTGTGACATGTGAGCATAGCTACACCAAAAATACTTATATCCTGCCCCATCTCCCTAGAGAGACTCTGAGAAGCTTATGGTGTTATGGATATATAATTCTACATTCTGAATCTATATCTGCAGTACAAAAAGCCAGCCTGTATCTTTTACACAAAACACACTTAAACATTTCCTCTTGTAAAAAAAATGAACCCCCCCCCAAATAGTCCCCATATGTGACCAGTTTCTGTCACGAACACCGACTTAGAACTGCCCCTTTAACACAC
>JARBWK010000001.1:98476974-98545916 GCA_030556195.1 Anolis apletophallus
GTGGCAACACTTTGGCATGGTTTCTTGAAACAATGTTTCTCCACTGGTTTGTAGCCTTCAGCCTTACAAACTCCTTCTCTCAATGTCACCATCTTATCCACCATAAGAGCTGCTTGACTGGGTGTTTCAGGATTCCTTTCTTGAACTAACCATTTTATACTCTGAGTGAACATTTTAATAAAACTCTTCCAGGATCATCAGATCCTTAAGTTGCTGAAAACTGGTAATTTGAGCACCTTTTAACCAACTATCGAAATACTGGCTTTGCTTTGATGCTAGCTGACAGAAACTTTCGGTTTTCTCCTTTTCAAGGACCTGAACTTAACTCTGTAATGTTCTGGCGTCAACTGAAAGCTTCTGTTGGACCTGTTGTTTAAACTTCTGGTAAACCTTGTGGTCCTGTTCTGCCATATCGCTATAAATCTCCAGCAACTGTCCATGAGATCTGTGGTCGTAAATATGTCATCCATCTCTCCTCTTCAATTTCAAAATCATAGCAACATCTTTCAAAAGAAACCAAAAATTTCTCCACACTATCCCCTTTTACATACTTCGGGGAATCTCCTCAGGAGTTGGTCTATAGAACCTTCTGCCTGCACCTCTTGAACTGGCCTGGCACACTGAGGCATTCCTCTCTCAGACTCCAACCTGGCTATTTCTCTTTGCAACTCTCTCTCCTTTTCTCTCTCTTCTCTTTCCTTCTCTTTCTCTTTGCATCTCTCTTTCCTTTTCTTCTCTTTCTCTTCGCATCTCTCTCTCCTTTTCTTTCTCTTCCCTTTGCATCTCAAGTTTCATCACCTCAAGCCTAAACCGGTATTCTCCAGACATTTTACTTGACTCTGATTCTGAAATTTCAGAGTCTTCTCCTTCCTGCAGAACCTCAGGCTGCCCTGCTTCCTCCAAAGCCCTCGTTTGTCTCCTGGTGGTCATTTTGCCGAACTTTTACCTCAGAACTTTAAACTAAACTATTAAAGTTCCTACTACCACGACTTTGGTCAGTAAACTGAGAAATTAAACAAATTCCTCTGGTAGCCTTGCTTTCGCACTGGATCAGTTTTCTTACACGATCCCACCGCTCTGCCGCCAATATGCGGTAAAGCTACGTTCAAATCAACCGGCTGGACAGGGTGGACCCTCTCTCAAAGATCCACCGCTGCCGCCAATATGTGACCACTCCACTTCTTGACCGGCCTCAGACTGGACAATCTTTCTATGTCCACACTGCTGACCTCAATCCAAGGAAACCTCAGAGTTACCTCAGCAACTTCACGTTTATTGGCAGGGTACTGTCTCACCCCTTCACCATTTAACTGACTGGAGTTTTAAAACTTCTCAGTGACCACTTGACCAGGCTGCCACCATTTATCCGGCTGACCACTGACTTTGAGGGCCACCACCAATAAAAGAATCAGGAGAGGTGTTTTCCTTTTAAGATGCAAACAATTTATTTTGACACAAATGGGTACAATCTTGGTTGGTTTCAAACTTCCTTAGAGGCACAACTGGCAGCTCTGCCCTGCAACACGCACTCTATAGACTTAGGCTTCTTGGCCTGGCGTGACCAGGAAGCCTCTGGAGGTAGAAGTGACTGTATGTATGTTAAAGGAACACACGCTTCTGTCCCTGAACACGCAAGGAAGGAAGGAAGGAAGGAAGGGCAGCTCTGCCCTGCAACACGCACTCTATAGACTTAGGCTTCTTGGCCTGGCGTGACCAGGAAGCCTCAGGAGGTAGAAGTGACTGTATGTATGTTAAAGGAACACACGCTTCTGTCCCTGAACACGCAAGGAAGGAAGGAAGGAAGGAAGGAAGGGCAGCTCTGCCCTGCAACACGCACTCTATAGACTTAGGCTTCTTGGCCTGGCGTGACCAGGAAGCCTCTGGAGGTAGAAGTGACTGTATGTATGTTAAAGGAACACACGCTTCTGTCCCTGAACACGCAAGGAAGGAAGGAAGGAAGGAAGGGCAGCTCTGCCCTGCAACACGCACTCTATAGACTTAGGCTTCTTGGCCTGGCGTGACCAGGAAGCCTCTGGAGGTAGAAGTGACTGTATGTATGTTAAAGGAACACACGCTTCTGTCCCTGAACACGCAAGGAAGGAAGGAAGGAAGGGCAGCTCTGCCCTGCAACACGCACTCTATAGACTTAGGCTTCTTGGCCTGGCGTGACCAGGAAGCCTCAGGAGGTAGAAGTGACTGTATGTATGTTAAAGGAACACACGCTTCTGTCCCTGAACACGCAAGGAAGGAAGGAAGGAAGGGCAGCTCTGCCCAGCAGCAAGCAAGCACTCTATAGAAGGAAGGAAGGAAGGAAGGAAGGAAGGAAGGAAGGAAGGAAGGGCAGCTCTGCCCTGCAACACGCACTCTATAGACTTAGGCTTCTTGGCCTGGCGTGACCAGGAAGCCTCTGGAGGAACAAGTGACTGTATGTATGTTAAAGGAACACACGCTTCTGTCCCTGAACACGCAAGGAAGGAAGGAAGGAAGGAAGGGCAGCTCTGCCCTGCAACACGCACTCTATAGACTTAGGCTTCTTGGCCTGGCGTGACCAGGAAGCCTCTGGAGGAACAAGTGACTGTATGTATGTTAAAGGAACACACGCTTCTGTCCCTGAACACGCAAGGAAGGAAGGAAGGAAGGGCAGCTCTGCCCTGCAACACGCACTCTATAGACTTAGGCTTCTTGGCCTGGCGTGACCAGGAAGCCTCTGGAGGTAGAAGTGACTGTATGTATGTTAAAGGAACACACGCTTCTGTCCCTGAACACGCAAGGAAGGAAGGAAGGAAGGGCAGCTCTGCCCAGCAGCAAGCAAGCACTCTATAGACTTAGGCTTCTTGGCCTGGCGTGACCAGGAAGCCTCTGGAGGTAGAAGTGACTGTATGTATGTTAAAGGAACACACGCTTCTGTCCCTGAACACGCAAGGAAGGAAGGAAGGAAGGGGCAGCTCTGCCCTGCAACACGCACTCTATAGACTTAGGCTTCTTGGCCTGGCGTGACCAGGAAGCCTCTGGAGGGTAAGTGACTGTATGTATGTTAAAGGAACACACGCTTCTGTCCCTGAACACGCAAGGAAGGAAGGAAGGAAGGAAGGGCAGCTCTGCCCTGCAACACGCACTCTATAGACTTAGGCTTCTTGGCCTGGCGTGACCAGGAAGCCTCTGGAGGTAGAAGTGACTGTATGTATGTTAAAGGAACACACGCTTCTGTCCCTGAACACGCAAGGAAGGAAGGAAGGAAGGGCAGCTCTGCCCTGCAACACGCACTCTATAGACTTAGGCTTCTTGGCCTGGCGTGACCAGGAAGCCTCTGGAGGTAGAAGTGACTGTGATGTATGTTAAAGGAACACACGCTTCTGTCCCTGAACACGCAAGGAAGGAAGGAAGGAAGGGCAGCTCTGCCCTGCAACACGCACTCTATAGACTTAGGCTTCTTGGCCTGGCGTGACCAGGAAGCCTCTGGAGGAACAAGTGACTGTATGTATGTTAAAGGAACACACGCTTCTGTCCCTGAACACGCAAGGAAGGAAGGAAGGGCACGGGCAGCTCTGCCCTGCAACACGCACTCTATAGACTTGAGCTTCTTGGCCTGGCGTGACCAGGAAGCCCCTGGAGATACAACTGTATGTAATGTATGTGAAGGCTACCTATTAGGATAGTATATTACTGATAATAAATGTTACAACGAAATGTTTGGCTTCTGCCCAAGAGTAACCAATTGAAAAAAACAATGAATATCATTCAAGCATTGGATGATGAATACTGTGAAAATATGTAACAAAGAAATGTTTTGCTTATGCACAAGAGTAACCTAACCACTACAATACAAAACAGTAACACCAATGCACTAACAGCCAGCAGGAAAAAAAAGCCTTTGCCAGAAAAAATTGTCAATGAATAATATCATTCATGCATTGTGGATGGCTGGATTAACAAAAAAATTTAATGTAACAAGGAAAAATCACAGCTATGCCAATTGGCAGGACAGGCACCAGGGAACAAAAAAAAAAACCTTGGCAAGAACAAAATGAGTAATTAATAATATCATTCCAGCATTGGATGGATGGATTTATTACTGTTAATAAATTCAGCAAGGAAATATTTGGCCCAGATTAACCAAGAGCAAAAAAACCAAGCGATGGCAGGAAGGCAGCCTGGCTTTGCCAAAAAAATTAGATGAATGAAGAATAATAAAGCTTTCAATTGATGAATAATCCTTCCCTCCTCCTCCTTTCCCCCTCTCTATTTCTCCCCAGGGCCAGGCCTGCTGCGAAAATGAGGCAGGCAGGCTCTGGCAAGGAAAATCCTCTCCGCTACCAGCTTCCCCCTGGCCCCTGGTTGCTGCGAAATCGAAACCACAATGAGCACAGCCTCGTGGAGCACTGGTATTTAAAGGGTCTTAACCCCGCCCTCCAAGTGTTTCTTTGCCTCTGATTGGCTACAGGGAAGGTGGAGTGATGGTGGGGTGATGGTACCACCTGGTATCCATCAGCCAATGACAAAACACGCTTAGTAAGGGCAAAGAAGCCATACGAACGCTTTACGACCCAGATACAAAAATGGCGCCGCGAAGCGTCGTAAAAGGAAGCCTACTTCCGGGTTTGCGACAGCGATCCGTAAAACATCAAAAGTCCCATTACATACGAATTTCTAACGAATCCTTTTAATTTCCGTTTCATTTTTCTCATGCCTACTGTCCACCTGTCTCAAACCCCAACAGCAGCAACAACACACAAGCGGCAAGGCGGGCTGCCCAGCCAGGCAGGCAGGCAACAGCCCTCCTCCCAGCCCTTCTTCTCTGCTTGCTTGATTGCCCGCTGTCCTCTTCTACCAACCTCACTTCAACACAACCTCCCTTTCCATTGGCTTGATAGGAGATTGATAGGAGGGGTCAAAAACACTGGGGGGGGGGTCACAAAGGGGAAAGGGAGGGACACATTGCGAGTCTAGTGGCATTTCAGCTGTAACATGTTGCTCTAACTACATTCCCAACAGAGTGTTGCCTTGGGGTTCATTCATCATCCGTCTAATTTTAATTGCAGCAGCACAGAACTTAGCAACACTGTAAGTTATTGTAGTGTTAGAGTCCAAAAGCAGTAGGGTGGAATAATATTTTTCACTGCACCCTGGGTATTTTAGAAGTCATGGTCTAAGGAGATTAGATCTAAGATCTCTGTAGAACATGCATGGAAGAAGCATGTGTTCAGTTGTTTCTACATAGCCAGACTCACAGGGGCATAGTCTGTCCTTGAAGGGGGTCTTCTGATACCTCCTCTCCAATACAGCCTATGGGAAGGCATGGCATCCTGCCAGGGTTGCCGCTATATTAATTAAATTATTACGAACAACAAGTTATCCAACACGACTCTATCCATGCCTAATGATTACTATGATGATTTCTTACCCAACTCTTCATGTAGAAGAGGAACTGCAACAAATAACATGTATCATTAGTTAAAACCAGTATTTATTAAATTTTATCAATAGATACTTTTAAACCCATAATTTAGAGACTGGTCTATACTGATGATTTACATACAATGTAGTCTTCCACTTTTCCTACTGCCTTTCATTTTACCAAGCATCATTGCCTTCTCTAATGAGCCATGTCAATTCATAATATGTCCAGAATGCAACAGTCTCAACTTTTTGGCTTTTAGGGAGAGTTCAGGTTCAATCTACTCTCAGACTCACTTGTTCACTGTTTTCGGCAGTTCATGGTATTCATGGACTAATTCGTCAATACCATATTTCAATTGAGTTGATTTTCTTCCTACCAGTTTCTTCACTATCACTACCATCAGCAGTGTTACCAGGAGCATCTCATCTTGCCTCACATAAGCAAGTAATACTGCCACTGTAGAAAGCATACAATCCCAACATAATGGTGAGGCACTTCTTCATCTCTTATTGGAAATATTTTCAAAAATATAAAAGACTAAATCTTAGCTGGATATCTATCTCTACTGCCCTTAAAAATTGTAACGTTCTACTTCCATTCAAGAATGTTTCTTTCTACTCTTGTAGAGATCCAGTTGTTCTCACTATGTATGTAATTGATTAAAACAGAAGTTGTGTGAAATCTGGCCTGGTCAATTTTATGATTTATTCTTCAAATGAAACTGCTTCAAATTATGACTGGAACTAACATATTATTGTGTTGTAGATCTTTTGGGCTGTATGGCCATGTTCTAGAAGCATTCTCTCCTGACGTTTCACCTGCATCTATGGCAGGCATCCTCAGAGGTTGAGAGGTCACAACCTTTGAGGATGCCTGCCATAGATGCAGGCAAAATGTCAGGAAAACATTTCTAGAACATGGCCATACAGCCCGAAAGACCTTCAACAACCCTGTGATTCCAGTGATGAAAGCCTTCAACAAGATATTATTGTGTTTACTTTATAATTGTCCTGCTTATTGTCCTGGGGGACTTCAATGTCCATGCTGACACAGCCTCTTTATCACCTGCAGCAGTGGGCCTAGTGTCTACCATGGCAACACTAGGACTCTCTCTGTGTGACTTGGGACCCACCCATCAGGCCGGTCATACCTTGGACTTAGTCTTCAGCGCGGGTGTCCAAGTGACCCTAACCTCTATTTTAGAGGTGCCATGGTCGGATCACTGTGCCCTGAGAATCTGGTTGGAACTGGCTCCTCCACCCTGCAGGGGCGTCGAACCGATTTGGGTTCGCCCAAAGAGACTTATGGAACCTGTCAGGTTCCTGAATGCTCTGAGGGATCTGGAGTCTGTCAGCGTCTCCATCAAAGAGCAAGTCAACAACTGGAATGCTAGGCTTTCCAATGCTCTCAAGGAGATTGCCCCTAGACGCCCTCTCAGACCCGGCCGAAATCGATCTCCTTGGTTCACCGAGGACCTCCGGTCGATGAAGCGGACGAAGAGACAGCTAGAGATCAAGTGGAGGAAACTCCGAGATGAAGATCTGAGATCGGCTTATAAGCTTTTCAAGGATGCTTATGAGCATGCTATCAAGGAAGCGAAAAAATTATATTATGCATCCTTGATAGCGTCCGCTAGCTCACGCCGGGCACAATTATTTAAAGCAATCTGGTCATTGACGACGGTCTCTACCGGCCTAAACAATGATGATCAAGCCCTTTCTGCCGAGGCTTTTAAGAGCTTTTTTGCGGACAAGATTTCGGCCCTCCACCGGGACCTTCCGACAACTCTTGATACAGTTAGCCTCCATGGCCTCTTGCTGGGCCCACCTTCGACCGGTTTCTGCCACTGGACGCAGAAGCTGTCGATAGGGTAGTGACTGCAACTAGATCGACCACATGCTCCCTCGATCCGTGCCTCTCCTGGCTTGTGAAAGCTTGCCTGGAGGGGTTACTGCAATGGAGCAGTTGCAGTCCTTCCAAGAGGATGCTACTTGATTAGACCCCTTCCAGTCCGGCTTCCGTTCGGGGCAAGGGACGGAGACGGTCCTGGTCTCCATCACAGATAAGCTGCAGTGCCAGCTCGATCAGGGCAGATCGGCGCTGCTCGTGTTATTGGACCTCACGGCAGCTTTCGATACTGTCGATTACGATCTTTTGACCCACCGCCTTGCCGGGGCCGGGGTGAGGGGGACGGTCTTAAATTGGCTGTCCTCCTTCCTCCGGAACCGCTCGCAGCGAGTGAGGAGGGGTGGGGATGTCTCTGGGGGTTCCCCACTTTGCTGTGGGGTTCCCCAGGGGGCAATCCTGTCCCCTCTATTATTTAACATCTATTATTTATTTATTTATTTATTTATTATTCGATTTATATACTGCTCCTCCCTGCAGGCTCGGGGCGGCTCACACAACAATTAGATTGAAACAACCAGATTAGACACACATAAAACAGCAATATACATAGAAGTTAAAATTACATAAGATTCATAAAAATGATAATCAGACAGGCAGGTTACAGTATCCAGCTTCAGTTGAAGGCAAGCCTAAATAGGGTGGTTTTGCATGCCCTCCGGAAGGGAATGAGCTCTGTAATAACGCACACGTCGTCCGGTAGTGCATTCCACAGTGCCGGGGCCGCTGCTGAAAAGGCTCATTGCCTTGTTGTGGAGAGGTGACAGGAACGAACTGATGGTACAGTTAGCAGATTTTGTTCTTCTGAGCGTAGTGATCTCGGGGGAATGTATGGGGTAAGGCGGTCCCTCAGGTATGCTGGCCCTAGACTATGCAAGGCCTTGGAAGTTAAAACCAGCACCTTGAAGACAATTCGGGATTCAATTGGTAGCCAGTGCAAATGCTGCAGAATGGGAGTTATATGCTCTCTCACCGGTGCTCCCACCAGTAATCGAGCAGCAGCAATTTGCACCAGCTTGAGTTTTTGGATTGTCGACAAGGGAAGGCCGACGTAGAGGGCGTTACAGTAGTCTAGCCTCGAGATGACCGTCGCTTGGATTACCGTGGCCGGGTCGTCTTTGGATAGGTAGGGAGCCAGTCGCCTAGCCTGTCGCAGATGGAAGAATGCGATCTTGCTGACCGTGGAGACCTGGGTCTCTATGGACAGCAATGGGTTCAACTGGACCCCAGGCTTTTTACCAAAGGTGATGGACTTAGCTGCCCGCCATCCAGGGTAGGCAACCGCCCAACCCAGGGCAACCCGGCCACAGGATCTCCGTCTTCGATGGATTCACCCCCAGCTGGCTGGAACGCAGCCCACCAGTCACGGCTTCAAGGCATTGATGGAAGCAATCGGGTACAGAGTCCGATCTGCCGTCCATTCTCAGCACTAGCTGGGTGTCATCAGTGTACTGATAACACTCCAGACCAAAGTCGTGGACCAGCTGGGCCAGGGGGCGCATATAGATGTTGAACAATAAAGGAGAGATGATTGCTCCCTGGGGAACCCCGCAACTTAATGGGAGTCTCCCAGAGACCTCCTCTCCCCCTCTCCAGACGTTGTCCCCGGTCTTGAAGAAAGGAGGCCACCCATTTAAGGGCAGTCCCTCTAACTCTCGTCGCGGCTAAACGGTGGGTCAATAATGCATGGTCTACAGTATCAAACGCTATCTATGTCCGACCACTTGCTCGGCTGGTCCGTAGTTTTGAGCTGGTGTGTCACCAATATGCTGATGACACCCAGCTCGTTCTGGGGATGGAGGGCAGGCCCGGAACCGTGCCTGATAATTTCCATCTGTGCCTTGAAGCCGTTACTGGATGGCTGCGAGCCAGTAGGTTGAAGGTGAATCCAGCTAAGACGGAGATCCTGTGGTTGGGTCGACTGGGTGGGGTGGAGATCCAGCTTCCTCCCCTGGACGGCGTGACATTATGTCCGCCATCGACAGTTAAAAGTCTTGGTGTCACTCTGGACTCTCGACTGACGATGGAGACGCAAATCTCCGCCGTTAGTCGAGTTGCTTTCTTTCATCTCCATCAGGCAAGGAAGCTGGCTCCCTACCTCTCCCGCCACGACCTAGCCACAGTGGTCCAAGCCACGGTCATCTCGAGACTGGACTACTGTAATCCTCTCTACGTTGGCCTTCCTTTGTGGGTGATCCGGAAACTGAAGCTGGTCCAGAATGCGACAGCTAGACTGTTGGCTGGCATCGTAACGACCAGCCACATAACACCTGGCTTGCGAGAGCTGCACTGGTTACCAGTGGAACACCGGATCACCTTCAAAGTGCTGGCCTTTAAGGCCTTGAACGGTCTGGGGCCAGTGTACCTTAGGGACCACCTCATCCCATACTGTCCCGCTAGGCCACTACGTTCAGAGATGGGTCAACTTCTAGAGGTGCCCGGCGTTAAAATATACCATCTGATGGCCACAAGAAGGAGGGCCTTCTCAATAATTGCCCCCACCCTGTGGAACGCATTGCCTTCCGGAGTCCATGCCCTTACTTAGTGGCATTCCGAAAGGCATGCAAAACCCTCCTGTTTAGGCAGGCCTTTGGGTATTAATGCTGAGATTTGTAGGCTACTCTGCCTCCTTGCATTGTGTATGCCGATGTAGTTACACACACCTGTGCCACCGGCTTTCTGTGTATCGTACTTATTGTATTTTACTGTGTTTTTATGTGTTTTATGGTGTTTTTATTCTGTTTTTAATCCTGAATTTTGGTGTCAGTCGCCACGAGCCACCCGGGAGTGGCGACTCACAAATTTGAATAATAAATAAATAAATATAAATAAATAATGATGATCTTTATTACTGCAGTACATTAGTACAGATGTAATTGTTGACTACGTCTCTTCTCAAAGAAAGCTACAAGTAATTTTGGAATTTTTATTTCCACTGGGAAAAGTTCTGAAAAACTATACATTTTCCAAAAACTATTTGTAGTTCAAGGACTTACTCTGCATAGAATTATCATGTGGTAGTTTTGTGCAGGGGAAAAAACACTTTTTACACAGAAAATGCTATTGCCTATGAAAAACAGTGATGTAAAATTTTGCACATAATAAATCTCAAACTGCAGAAAATCTGATCAGTTTATGATTCTTCTTGTCAGAGTTTGTCAACATCTGAATGACATGTTTTGACTATTTTTAATTATTTTTCAAACATTATTTCCATTCATACACCACTGCCCTAGAATCATAGACTCATAGAAAAATAGAGTTGGAAGAAACCACATGGGCCATCCAGTCTATTCTTCTGCCTTGCAGTAAAAGCACAATCAAAATACCAACAAAAGACCATCCAGTCTCTGTTTAAAATTTTCCAAAGAAGGGGTTCCCACCATACTCTGAGACCCTGACCTTTAAGCATTAGTGTCACTAGTTTGGTTTCTATATATGCAGCAGGTTCTAGTTTGTTCTCTATAATATTACTAGTGGAAACATTTTAGATTCAACAAAAATGTGTTATGATTTTCTTTTTCTTCTCTCCTATACAATTAAAAAATCTCTATACTATACTCCTTTTTCCCATGTTCTTCCTTTTCTCAGGTCAGACTCACTGAACTTGAACTACTCAATTATTGCTCTCTAGAGAGAAACGAGATTGTCCATTCTGTTTTGTTCCTCTTATCTTATTTTCTTTATATTGCTTTCTTTTAAACCTGTGGCTTGTAACTTCAACCACACTGACTTTATGACATTGCAATACCTGAAGCAAACATCAGAACAAAGTTAATGCAAGAAGTTTGTTTTCAATCTATGATAAGTCTGTGATTCCAAATATGGGTATACATCTGAGGAAATTATTTAACAATCAAAGAGACACAGATGCATGCATTCCAAAGCATATTTTAAATTTCCCATCTCTTAAAACGACAAGATCTTGGTCCTATTACAGGCAGTCCTTGAGTTACAAACATCCAACTTACAAATGACGCAAAGTTTAAAACAGGGATGAAACAACAAGAAGTGGGAGAAATCTACTCCTCAGAAGGGAAATTCACTCCTGAAAGTTATCATGGAGAAAAGCTGTCTTCACTGAATCTTTATCACCAGTCCTTGTTTCCACAATAATCCAATTATCACAGGGACTGAAAGTGAAGTGAAATCTTCTGAACAAGGCCGCTAATTTCTGACATATCGGGGCTAGAAAAACTGCCCATGCCTCCCTATAAAAGGACATCCAATATAGGAGATTATTTAACCCATTGAGATCATATGTTGAGGGAGTTACCAAGCAACCTTGCCCCGGGAACACATAAATGTGGAAGTTGCTCTGTATGTAATTTAGTTTTACCATTGAAAGAATTTTTTGGTCCCCACAAATCCAAATCAAAATCGTTTAAAGTGAAAAGCTATATAACGTGTGGGGCGAAGGGATGCATGTATTTATTTACGTTGGGCAGACGAAATGCCCCCTTAGAACGAGGGTAATGGAACATAGATCGCAAATCCACACGGGGAATGAAGACTCCCACCTTTACAAACATTTTAAATTTAGACACAACTCAAAACCGGAGTTTTATTTTCTTGGATTAGAAAAAGTGACTGTGAAACCACACCTTTGCTTACAGGATGCCTTACTAAGAAATGAACTAAAATGAATCACATTACTTTCCAGTGAGAACCCTTTGGGATTCAATGATTGCCAGCAAAACAAGGTCAACTTCTTCCCTCCTTTCCTTTAGAAAAAAGCTAAAGACGTGGCTGTGAGACCGGGCGTTTGGTTGGTGTGGAGCAGCGGATGGACAATCTGAGTAGGATAGGGTTGTGCTGGTGGACTGTAGATTGGCTGATAGCCTACGAATATGGAACGGGGATTATGGGGGATTTGATATGTAACTGTTTTTAATCTGCTTTGTTGTATTTTTGATATGTTGTTGTTCTGTTCTTGTATGCGGCATTGAATTGTTGCCTTTTGTGAGCCATCCTGAGTCCCCCTTTGGGGGTAGAGAAGGGCGTGTTAGAAATAAAATAAATAAATAAATGAGTGTGAGTTACATCTTAATTTAGCTCATTGGGTGATCTAGACACAGGTGAGGGACAAATCTAATGCTAACACACCTCCTTATTTAGTATATATTTCATGACGGTACTTTAAACATTACTGTATTAGCAGTCTATATCATCAGTGATGTTCATAGATGTGAAAGATATGGTAAGTTAAGTTAACAGCAGAGATCCTACCCTATAGCTAACTATGCTTCTTTGGGATAATTATGAGTGTTCTGGTTGTGATATTATGATTATATTATAGATTTGCTAACCACCGAGAAGCCACAGATCCATCTGTTTAATGACGCCCTGGGGAAGTTCTGTTTTGAACGAAACAGGCCGGATCCATCCACCTTTACCTGTAGGCGGCCTGGGCTTCAGCGTGGTGTTTGGATTACTGGTAGACACACCTGCAGGTTCGCTAAGGATTCGATTCTTTAGAGCGGCTGCTTCCCTGAGACGCGAATGTCCATACATTGGGACTGTTTAGCAGCGTCAGCTCCTTCTTTGCCGCTCCTTGCAACATAGGTGTACAGATTGCTACAATTGCATGATTGGACACATTGGGGAATATCCAGACTTTCTGGTTTGTTTACCTATCTCCCTCACTTCTACCAGGACTGAATGCGATTTGATAGCGTGAGTAACACAAACCGCGGCTTATGAACTTTGTATACAATGAACTCGGTTTATATTGATTGCGAATACCCAGGGTGACTACTCTCAAACACTAAATGGATTTTTAAATTGTTGTGTTGTAATATTTGTGATATGTTGAATTGAAAGATACTCAATGGAGAGATAGAATATATTGTCATTTTTTCTTGAGGCTTGGTGACTCATTCCCAGTCCCTTTCCCTATTTGTTGTTAGTGCATACGTAGCATAGTTTAGTGTTGATTTTTGCATAATGTTATAATAATAATAATAATAAACTTTATTTATAAGCCACTTCCCTCTCCCCAAAGGGGACTCGGAGCGGCTTACATGGGGCCATGCCCAAACCACAAATCACAAAATATCAGACATCAAAAAACAATAAACACAATAAAAACAGTAAACACAGTAAAATGAATACATCTAACAAAAACACAATAACAAATGTGTCTAAAACAGAAGGAAAAAGGAAGACGAGAGGGCGGGCCACATGTACATATAAGATGTTTTAAAAAATGTTTAAATGTTACATGACATTTAATGTGCCTAAGCATTTTCATTTACAAAATGAATATGCTGCACAGTCTGGAATTGGGTCTATTTTCATCTATGGGCCCAATGCAGAATCATAGGTCAATTCAGACATGCAAAACAGAAGATATAAATGGATTAAATGCTCAAAAATGAAATAAAATATCCAGTCATGAGTTATTCTTCAGGGAATTACTGAGACAAAGGCAATTGACTTAATTTAACCAGACACTGTCAAGATTTCTTGCAATGAGACAACAACAACAAAATCATTGACATATCTGAGAGAGACCACCTTTCCTTTTCTAATAATGAGCAAATATTCTACTCTTACTTCAAAGAGTATAAAACTCTACTAGGCATCATTTTACTCCCTTCTCTCCAAGCATTCCTTTTACTTTAATGTCAGCTACATGGCCCACTGTGACCGTTTCATGGCTGGGGAGAGTGGATGGGCAGTGCCTATGTTCCTGCATCTGGAGGACAAATGAAGATGCCCAGATGCAGGAAACTTCTAAATGTGTGGATAACCTCTGGGAAATCCAGGAAATGCATGCTTTTTATTTGTACATCTGCATGTTGAAACACATTCAGATCCTGCCTAGGCACTCAATGGCTACAGGGGGCAAGATAGCACAAAGCTAGGCAGTGCAGCCAGACAGCTGCAATGTAAACCACCACCACCAACAAGAAGATATATGCAAGTGTTATCAACAGAATTTTAGACATTTTTATCAATCAGCTCATACACAATGTTCATTTCAGTTCATTTCAGGAACCATTTGTGAATTAAAATAACAACTATGCAGACTATTCAGAAAAGATGAGTCAAGGTTTTTATGATAGTGATTGTCAATGCCAGTTTACAATAGTTGTAAAATTTGTAGCAACAGGGATTATATGGAAAGCATTGAGTAATGGAACAAAAATGCACAGTGAAAAAGAAATGCAAAACAGCATCCAATTAGTAAATTACAATAGCATATATCAGACACTTTGCAAGTCACTCTTTTGGACTTGGGGAAGTCAGAATTTTCAACTGACCTTACAATGACCAACAACTAACTAACTCTCTCTCTCTTTCTTTCTCCCCCCCAATTCCCCCTAAATTATAGCCTCCAAAAGATAGCTATTTTCTATCTGGTGGAGAGTACAGGTAACATGAGAGAAACATCAAATTATTTGCCTATTATGCTGGGCATGAAGAAATATCATTTTTCAGAGGCCTCTAAAGAAAGCATGGAGATCCTGTGGATACCTGTCACTGTGTACACACACAGCCATAACAAAACAATTGGATACTTTTTGCTGCTTCCCCCCTTATTCTACCAATCAAGAAATAGTTGGTCTTGGGGGCAGAAGTCTGCAATGAAGAAAAGGTGCTGGAGGTTTGGATATTCATAGTTGCTTCATGTGTTCATATCCTGAATTTATGTCAAAATTTACATGGAATAATGTGGGTTTTTTTGCTTCTGTTGAATGTATCTAGTAAAAAAATACAGTGAAGCGAGGTTTAGCACCCATTCAAAATAATCCACAAAGCAAAAGTAAAGTGTGAAAAAAGCCACAATAAAGACTGAGATAATAATCTCAATTTTAATTGTGGCCTTTTTCACATTGTACATCTGCTTTGTTGATTATTAACATGGCATGACCACCTATGAATTTGTTGTAACCTTATCAGAAATGGCATGTTTTGTTGGGCAGATTGGCTCTTGTATACTTTATTCCTTGTTCTTTAAAGATATTTTCCCCCTGGAATGGTAGACAAAATGGTTTTTTAAACCTTCATGAACACAATGTATCACTTATGAAGAATTTTCAACCAAAATCTTTGAAATCTCACATCTTTGTGATTGTTTAATTTCTCAAACTGTATCAGGAAAATTCAACTCCAACACATTTGTCTCATACGTATTATCTGGGACATATCCAAGCAAAGGGGGATAATCAGGGTTACAGTGTAATCAAAGTTTGTGGTGGGTAGAAGTGTGTTTAAGCATATGCTATGACTAGTACATAGGTCAAACAATCACATTTTACTTTCTTTCTGATCAGTGTTCTCAGAACTGGAATATAAATCAGTGTTTGTTAGTTGACACAGATTACTTTCTCTCCCCTTCTCTCTCCCTTTCCATTTTCTTTCCAGATACTCCACTATGACTAGCAAATAGATTTATGAGGCATTTTCCGTATAAGCAAAAGTTCAATGTTAAGAGAGAACATTCCAAACACTAACATTTATGCTCAGTTGCTGAACAGCTTCATTTAGAAAAATCGTTAGTCCATAATTACCCTTTAAAAGTAATTGAAGCCTTTTCAAAATTGGATCTGAAGATAATTCATAGTCTTGTTGTTTTAGGTGCACAAAACTGATTGTCTTTAAAGATTGTTTAAGGCTCAGCATCACAATGTACTTTAGCTGATGACTGACTGGTCACTAATTAGAAATTTAGTTTTCCCACATGAGCTATATGTGCAGTGCAAATTAAAGAAAATGTATCAGCAATAGGTTGGCACTAGGAGACATTGTAAGGCAATGTAGTCAAGAAATGGCTCTATAAAGCATCTGGCTGAAAAAGCCATTGTGACCAAGACAGAGGTTATTATAGCTATGCTGTTCTTTTGATTGTGGCAATCTGCTCGTGTGATTTTATTGAGGTGATTGAAAGCTGTGAGAAATGAATGACTTTGAAATATGGAGTGCTCATGTCTTGCATGAGCAGCACTAACACAGAGAGAAAGGGATGTAGAGATAGAAGGAAGGAGGAAGGTAGGGATAGAGCAACTGTATTGACATATCTCCTCCTAGTCTAATCTTCATGAAGAGTTGTATAATAACTGAACTGTACATTAGGGAAAACCAGGTTAATCAAAAGTATAGTGCTGTGAAAAACCCCAAGCAAACCTCACAATCTAGACATTTCACTTTGGGATATCATACATTCAAATCTACTTACATATAGTACAATGTTTTACACAAATATGCACACACACACACACATACGGATATACAATGTATACCCTCATCTACTTTTGAAAGAACAGAGCTCAAAGTGGCTAAAACTGAGGGAAAAAACAATTAAAATAGATCCCTCCATCTTCTTTCTATTTATATACCAGCTTTATCCTGATGTTCTCCTAAAAAAGAGAACAACCTTTCATCCCAGCTTGCTGGGATGAGAGGGATTTGCCCCTCCCTGCCTCGACAAGAGCAAAGGTTCAGCTTCTCCCCTCCGGTTTTTTACTTTGATCTATAGCGTCTTGTGTGCCACGTCATCCACGAGCGACGCCCTTCTCACACAGACGCTGCCCAGTGACGTCGCAGCCTGCACTTGATCTACTGTGGCATCTTCCACTGAGAGATCTATGCCTTATTAGGCCAACTGCTGCCCCTCTCTCCACTTCCACCGCTGGTCATCTTCCATCTGGGACTTAGGGTATCAACCCCTTTGAATATTTTGACTTGCTTCAGATGTACATTAACTTTATGTGTATATATATACTGTGTGATGACATTATTTACCCTTTAGCTATAGCTGGGGTTCTGTGTCTTGATATAATTGCCACTGCATCCTATACTATTACTGCTATCTATATATTTAGTTTCCCACTTGTTCTACACTGTATTGTATTCTATTATATGTACCTTATCTGCGGATCTATATGTTGACTGATGTATTGTTTCTTGCTATCCTTTGGGATGCTCTATTAACAATTTGTAATACTGCAATATACTATTATTACTGCTTTACATATGTGGTATCTGTTCATTCAGAGTGATTTATTTGCTCAGCCTGTTGTTTCAGTATTATGGTTTACCCAAGACCTTCCCTGTTCTGTATGACCACATTGCCCAGTTTTGTGTCTACCATCATAGGCGGGGTGTCACGACTCCCACAGATGGCAAGACAACACCAAGCTAGTAAAGACATATAAAGTTTATTGCCAACAAAAACATAGCCTAGTCCGGCGTTCCAAAAATAACCCACACCCGAAAAACAAAGCAGAAGCCGTCCGTCTTCAATAAATAATCTTGAACAGGAACGTGGCTGGCAGATATTGATGTGAAGACCCGTCCAAAAGAAGGAAAGAAGGAGCGCTTCACATTCCAGGAGCTGGGTATACAAATAAACACATGAAAAACCCCCGCAACCCACAGCAAACTCCCCCTCACCCTTTATACAATACCAGACACTCACAGCAACACAGGAAATGTTCAAACAGGACGCGGTAGACACTAAACATAAAAGCACACATTAAAATCCCACCCCCCAACATGCAACAATATCAGCTAGAGCTGCCATAGCAGCTCCCAGAACCCAGCATGAACACAGCCCAAAATACTCACAGCTTGCTGGGAATCAAAGACCAGGACAGGAACCCACAAGATACACGATACAGGACCCAACAACCCACAGCAACACCTTGGCCGACCGCAAATTCCCAAATCCCCAGGCCTTACTGTTATACCCTTACAAATCAGAGTCATCAGACTCCTCACCCAAATCCGCCCTAGTGCTCTCAGCTGCAGTCCTGGGTGTGTTCCACCTTTGCTGTTCAGTTAAAGAACCCCAGTCCCGTTCCACATCCCCACTAGGCCAGTCAAGGTCACTGGAAAAACCAAAAAATGAGCTTTCGCTGGACTCAGCGTTTACCACATCCCTGACCTCCTGTACCAGCGCTGAGTCCAGCTCAGTATCACTGTCTTCTGAAGTTAACTCCACATCAAACCCTCAAAAGTCTCATCACTGGTAGGCTCCTAAGTATTTGTCGGACCTTCCTCCTATGCTCTGCCTCTTCCAAATGCTCATCACTTGCAGCCCTCTTTCTCCCAGCTGCAGGAGGACTGCCCAAACCTCCCTCTTCCAAGGTCATGTCCCACAAACTCTCCTCTGCCGAGTTACTACTTGTAGCAACTACAGACCCAGGATGCTCAACCACGACACTATCCCCCCCGCAAAGGCCCCCGACCGACGAAGCCTCAGGAGACCGCAGAGATCGAGCCAACGCGGGACGGGGCGCAGAAGTGTCAAACTTTAACAGTGACCGGTGAAAGACGGGATGGACCTTCAGCGATGGGGGTAACCTTAACTTAAAAACCACCGGCGAGATCTGAGCTACAATGGGGAAAGGCCCCAGAAACGAGCAGCGAACTTACTCCCTGCCGACCGCAAATGCTTAGACGATAACCAAACCCGAATCTCCCACCCGCAGCTCATTCCCCGTTGTCTCAGCCGATCAGCGCTGGACTTTTGCGATGCCTTAGCATCCACTAATAAGGCGCGAGCTACGTCATGCAGTGCCTTCAGTTCACTAGAACGATATTGTACATCCCCAGTCACCACATTTTGCGCCGGCGCCGCCCCGACCCGGATGATACCCATACATGAGTTCGAAAGGAGAATGCCGGCTGACTGTGTGTGTGGCGTTGTTATACTAAATTCTGCCACTGGGAGCCACTGAGCCCAATCCCCGACTGCTGCAAACAAAAACAACGAAGATATTGCTCCAGAAAGCCATTCACGCGTTCCGCTTGACCATCTGTCTGCGGATGAAACGCCGTAGAAATGTTGAGCGTGGTACCCAATTCTGCATGGAATTGGCGCCAGAAACGAGAGACAAATTGCGGTGCACGATCCGAAATGATGATCTCAGGGGCACCATGTAGCCGAAAAATATGTTTAGTATATAACTTGGCCAACACCACTGCCGTAGGTACCGAGAACACGGAATAAAATGTGCCAACTTTGTGAACAAATCCACCACCACCCAAATACAAGTATACCCACGGGTCCGGGGAAGGTCGGAAATGAAATCCATGGAAACGATCTGCCAGGGTCTCTGAGGAACAGGTAATGGTGATAACAACCCACGAGGCTTCCCCACATCATGTTTACATTGCTGACAGATCGCACAGGTGTCACAAAACCGTAATATATCCCGCCGCATCCTGGGCCACCAATAACTGCGGAGGATGGCCTGACTGTCTTGAATCGCCCAAAATGGCCCGCCATTGGTTCATCATGATGAGCTTGAATCACATCCAAACGTAAAGACCCTGCAGGCACATACAACTGATCATTATGCCGCAATTTCCCATCCACACTCTGTAAATTCGGCACCGTGGTCCGAGTTTCACTGTCTAGCAGTGCCAACTGCTCCTGTGTCCACCCATCAGTGGCCTGACTTGCCACTATCCTATCAAACAGTGTAGGAGTACCCTCAGTAATCGCATGTAAAACTAGATACCGGAAGTACTGTTTGCAACGCCACTCGCACTCCCTTTATACTCAGGTTTTCTAGATAGAGCATCCGCTCTAGCCTTGGCTTTGCCATCTACAAACTTAACTACAAAATCAAAACGCGTAAAAAACAACGCCCATCGAATCTGCCGCTGATTTAGCTTTCGAGCGGTTAAAAGATGCTCCAAGTTTTTATGATCGGACAACACAATTACTTGATGCCGAGCTCCCTCCAGCCAATGTCTCCACACCTCGAATGATACCTTAATGGCCAACAGCTCTTTTTCCCAAATTGTATAATTGCGCTCGCACTCTGTGAGCTGTCTGGAATAAAGCGCATGGCCTGAGTTTACCCTGGCCAACCTCCTGAGACAATACCGCCCCAATCCAAAATTAGATGCATCTGCTTCGACTATGAAAGGCTTGTCGACATCTGGTAACATCAATACGTTATTCATCTGAAAACTGCGCTTGATCCCATTAAAAGCGTCCCGCTCCTCTTGTCCCCAAACAAAACTTTTACCCTTTTGCAATAACCTAGTTAATGGCAGCGTGAGGTTAGCATACCCTGGGATAAATTCACGATAATAGTTAGTGAACCCCCAAAATCGCTGTATATCCTTCTTAGACGCCAAATCCCCCCAGGACTCCACTGTATCCAACTTATGCGGATCCATCATTTGGGTTTTCCCAGAAATAATATGCCCCAAAAATTCCACCTCAGACGCATGGAATACGCACTTGGAGGCCTTGGCAAATAGTCCATTTTGCCTCAGCCGGAGCAACACCTGCCGCACATGTTCTCGATGTTCTCGTTCATTATTAGAAAAAATAAGAATATCGTCTAGGTAAATCACGACAAACTTGTCCAACAAGTCGCGGAACACATCATTCATCAGGCGCTGGAACACGGGGGGCATTGGACAAACCGAAGGGCATGATTAAATGTTTGTAGGCGCCATAACATGTATTAAACGCCGTCTTCCATTCATCCCCTGCTCTAATACGTACCAGATTGTACACACCCGTAAATCTAACTTAGTAAACATTGTGGCCCCTTGCACCCTGGACAACAATTCAGGAATCAAAGGAGCGGGTACCGATCCTCACCGTGTATTTGTTGAGAACGCGATAGTCGCACACCAACCGCAATTCCCCGGATTTCTTCGCTACAAAAAATACTGGCACGGCAGTGCTAGAATGAGAGGGGCGTATGAATCCTTTCTTTAAATTGTCATCGAGAAAGTCTCGAAGAGCCTTCCGCTCTGGAACAGAAAGAGCATACAAACGTCCTGCAGGCAATTTCGCCCCGTCCACCAGATCTATAGCGCAATCATACGATCTATGTGGGGTAATTTATCAGCCCCTTTCTTTTCAAACACATCCCGAAACTCAAAATAATCAGCAGGAACCCCCTCCAAATCCTCATGATCCACTAGGGCCAGGCACACCTGTCTTGGCAAAGTTACTGCCTTCTCCCTCCAATTAATAACCGGGTTCACCACGCTTAACCAGGACATGCCCAAAATTACAGTATATCTAGGGATCCTAGTAATATCCCAGGTGAATTTTGCAGTCACCCCTTGTAGTTCCCAGGACAGCCCCACTGTTTCCTGGTCCACTACCCCAGCATTTAATATCCTGCCATCAGCACCTTCCACCCAAACCGGCTCTTTCTTATTCACAATGGATATTTTAGTGTTTTTAACAAATTCACTATCCATATAAGATGAAGTTGCACCAGAATCCACAAGAGCCCATGTAAATAAAAATTCCCCATTGCCCTTAAGGATCTTAATATGAACAAAAACATGATCTTCCCTCCTAGGAAGCCTTTCAGTTAACCCCAACGTGCTGGGCTTCACACACGTTGGGGTTGCCCGTTTCCCTGCAACTGACTAGGTTTTTTAGAACATTTTTGACCAAAATGCCCCAAATCCTCACAATACAGACATAATCCCAACCTCCTCCTCCTTTCCTTCTCTTCAGAGGATAATATTGTAAACACTCCTATTTGCATAGGTTCGTCCTTTCTTACTGCAGAGGAGCGAAACCTATCCTGCCGCACCGGCAACTCCCCAAAAATAGTAGCATGCTTTGGGAATTCCAACAATGCATCCAACCTCAAAGTGTTGTCAATTAACTCCTGCAAAGTTTCTATGGGAGGCAACCGTGCCAGCTCCTTCTTTAACTCAGCCCGCAACCCCATGAAGAAGCTGGACATCAGAGGTCGATCTCCCCAATTAACCTTGTTCTGCAGGGCTTTAAACTTATTCAGATAAGATAACAATGAATCCCGACCCTGCTGTAAACGAAACAGTTCAAACTCCGCCACCTGTACCCTTAAAGGGTCCCCAAAAACTTTGTCCAGAGCTTTCTTAAAGTCACCCCAGTTGGTAACAATGGGGTCTTGTCCTGTGACAAGGTTGATAGCCCATTCTGCGGCCTGGCCACTCAAAAGTCCCATGACGAAAGCCACCTTCGCAGCATCTGAAGGAAAGTCCACTGGATTTGTCTGTGCCATAAAGAGTTCCACCTCGGCCAGAAAAGCTTGCAACTTGTGTCTTTCACCAGCAAACTTCCCCGGAGGCATCAGCTCCACACGAGACACATTACTAGTCCTCTTGCTTGCAGTTTGTAAATCAAGAAGTTCTCCTCGCAGCTGAACCACTTCGGCCTTTAAAGCCTCCATAGTTTAGCTTCGTGCAAAGAAAAACAAAACAGGAAAAATGCAAACAAAACTCTAGCTTTGTCTGTGGCGGTCGGCCAATCTGTCACGACTCCCACAGATGGCAAGACAACACCAAGCTAGTAAAAACATATAAAGTTTATTGCCAACAAAAACATAGCCTAGTCCGGCGTTCCAAAAATAACCCACACCCGAAAAACAAAGCAGAAGCCGTCCGTCTTCAATAAATAATCTTGAACAGGAACGTGGCTGGCAGATATTGATGTGAAGACCCGTCCAAAAGAAGGAAAGAAGGAGCGCTTCACATTCCAGGAGCTGGGTATACAAATAAACACATGAAAAACCCCGCAACCCACAGCAAACTCCCCTCACCCTTTATACAATACCAGACACTCACAGCAACACAGGAAATGTTCAAACAGGACGCGGTAGACACTAAACATAAAAGCACACATTAAAATCCCAACCCCCCAACATGCAACAATATCAGCTAGAGCTGCCATAGCAGCTCCCCAGAACCCAGCATGAACACAGCCCAAAATACTCACAGCTTGCTGGGAATCAAAGACCAGGACAGGAACCCACAAGATACACGATACAGGACCCAACAACCCACAGCAACACCTTGGCCGACCGCAAATTCCCAAATCCCCAGGCCTTACTGTTATACCCTTACAAATCAGAGTCATCAGACTCCCCACCCAAACCGCCCCTAGTGCTCTCAGCTGCAGTCCTGGGTGTGTTCCACCTTTGCTGTTCAGTTAAAGAACCCCAGTCCCGTTCCACATCCCCACTAGGCCAGTCAAGGTCACTGGAAAAACCAAAAAATGAGCTTTCGCTGGACTCAGCGTTTACCACATCCCTGACCTCCTGTACCAGCGCTGAGTCCAGCTCAGTATCACTGTCTTCTGAAGTTAACTCCACATCAAACCCCTCAAAAGTCTCATCACTGGTAGGCTCCCTAAGTATTTGTCGGACCTTCCTCCTATGCTCTGCCTCTTCCAAATGCTCATCACTTGCAGCCCTCTTTCTCCCAGCTGCAGGAGGACTGCCCAAACCTCCCTCTTCCAAGGTCATGTCCCACAAACTCTCCTCTGCCGAGTTACTACTTGTAGCAACTACAGACTCAGGTTGCTCAACCACGACACGGGGTCTTGCTGCCCGTACCATTCGAGTTAAATTGTCGGCACTGGCCTATTGGTTTAAGGCGCAGGGCTTGCACGACCCGACTAATGATTTTCGCCTTCACAAACTGATGACTGGATGGTCCAGACAAATTGGCAGGTCTGTTGACTCTAGGGAACCCTTAACGCCTGATATTTTGTAGGGTTAGGGCCAGGTGTGATCATCTGTGTGTGACTCCCGTTACGAGCAGGCTTTGTTCAATTCGGCCGCCCTAACCACATTTTTGGGGCCTTTAGAATCAGTGAGTTGGTGGCTTCATCAAAGGAAGACCTCTCTCACAGGGCCTTTTTACTATCTGACATTTCTTTGGATCAGGATGTTTTGGCTTTAAATGTCAGATTTTCAAAAACTGATCAGTCTGGTAAGGGCTCTTTGGTCCGGTTGGGGAGAGCCAGTGACGGCGAGTTGTGTCCGGTGCTAGCTATGTTACAATATTTGGCTGTTCGTGGCATGGGTATCTTTTTTGCCAGCTGGACGGGACGCCACTGTCTAAATTTCAGTTTTGGGCAGTAACTAAAAAGGCCCTGAAATTATTGGGCTTGGAAGGGGTGAATTGGCGCGGCGTCCTCTGCAGCTGCAATGGGGTATGACGCTGAAACAATTAGGTCCCTCGGGAGGTGGAGGTCAGACACTTACAAAGTTTATGTTCGTAATGTTCAGTTGTAAGCGGTTTGATGTTGCCCAGTTTCTTTTTGTTACAGGTCCGATGGGATGCTCCAGGAGGCTGAAGGTCTTGATCTGCGGGCACAGCTATGTGTATTGGGCGGAGAAGGCAGCGCTCCAGTCACCCCTCGGACGTCAGTTGGGTCTGGCATCCAGGTTGGATGTGCAATGGTTGGGCAGATGCAGTCTGCGGTGGGACGGGCTTCGACCATTGCTGTTCCAAGGAAGGGGGGTCCCACCCCCGGATATTCTTGTGATACATTTAGGGGGTAATGACCTGGGATTGCTGACCGGCCTAGCGCTGTACCTGCAGGCTCGGGCCGATCTGTATGCAATCTGGCGGGCATGGCCCACGGTACACATCGTTTGGTCGGCAATTGTGCCGAGGATGTGTTGGCCCGGTGGTGGTGACTTCAGGCTCCTGGTCAGGGCGCTGAAGCGTGTTAACAGGGCAATGAGGTCGGTGGTACATGGTGCCAACGGTTCTTATGTGCCTCATAGATTTTTGCATCCGGAAAACCATGGTGTATTCCGGAGGGATGGGGTTCACTTATCGGACGAAGGCAACCACATGTTTCTGTTAGATATACAGCAAGGTTTAGTAGGGGTGTTAGAAGATTGGTGGGGGTTGGGGACAAGGTAGACACCTGCCCCCAAGTTGTGGCGGTTGGTTGTTAGGGAAATTCCCTAATTGGTGTTCACCTGAAGGCATCCCGTTTAGGGGTGAGGGCCAGTTAGTTAAATCCTCACAGTGAAGTTCTGTTGTTGAGTGAGGTGGATCGGATGGCCCTGGAAGGGTAGGGGGCTAGTCTCAAGCTCGGGTGAGTTGGCCCCTTACCCTTTTCCCTGTTGTGGCTGGATCTGGTGTTTTGGCAGACCAGCCTCGGTGTTCGCCCCCAAATTTTGTTGAAGTTGATTGATTCCTGACACCCCTTGAGTTAGTGGTTAGGAATTCATAGGTAACAATAAATGTTGCCCAAAGATTTGAACCCAAAGTTACTTGTCTGTGTTTTATTGTTGTCGGCTCGTTATTCGGGATATGGGTGGGCAAAGACCACCCATCTTAAAGTAATTTCCAGCTCAATTGTCAAAGGACTGTATGAATAGAACCATCCATGACTTCTGGCAGAAGAACAACTGGGAACAGAATAGCCAAGCTCCCTATGTTTAAAGACTTTCAAAAGAATGAGTAACAATTGTTATAATAATTAATTAATTAATGGTTATTTATAAACTGCCCTCTCTCCCCAAGGAGACTCAGAGTGGTTTACATACAAAAAGGCAAACATTCAATGCCATGGTCAACAAAACCACACAAATAAAATCTGTCTATATATGTTATATGTCTAAATGGCATTGAATGTTTACCACGTATATGTGCATTGTAATCCTCCCTGAGTCTCTGCAGGGTGAGAAGGGTGGAACAGAAATACTGGAAATAAATACATAATTAAATAGAGAATAACATCAGTAAACACAAATGGAAAAAATACGAATATTTAAATAAAACATAATTACGCATAGAGACACATGTGCCCCAAAAAGTTATAACAGTAAAAACGCATTAAAAAGTGCCTAACATATAATTAATGATTTAAAATGTACTGTAGCAGCCCATAAGATTCGAGAAATTTGCTAGCATTCCAGTGAGATTGGCTTAAGATGTGCTAGTCCTTCTCCTCTCCATACGTTAAAGTGAATAAGTGCGTTTTCAAACTTGTTTTAAAGGAGAGGAGGGTGGAGACCGTTTTTATTTTTTGGGAAGGAAGTTCCAGAGGTGGGGAGTGATCATCTCTTGTTTGCACCAACTATGATTGAGATGAGGTGGGACCAAGAGCAATGCATTCTCTGCTGACTACAGTGCATGAGGTGGTCTATATAGGGAGATGAAATTTGGTAGATAGCCTGGACCCAAACCATTTAAGGATTTATATGTAACAACGAGCACTTTGTATTTATCCTGGAAGCAGACCAGCAGCCAGTAGACCTGCCATAACATGTAAGTCATTCTCTCCCTATACGAAGCCCCAGTGAGTAACTAGGCTGCCAATCGCTGAACTATCTGACATTTTGGAACTATCTTCAAAGGCAGCCTCACATAGAGAGCATTGTAGTATTCCAAATAGGATGTGATTAAGGTGTTTACTAGAATGGCCAAGTCAGGCATCTCAAGGTACAGACTCAGCTGGTGCACAAGTTTTAACTGTGCAAATGTGCTCCTGGCCATTGCCAACACCTAAGGTTCCAGGGTCAGCGATGAATCCAGGATTATCCCCAAGCTACAAACCTTTGTCTTCGGGGGCGGAAGGAATGAAGGTGACCCCGTGTAACACAGGCTGTAACCTTATACCCTGTTCTGCCTTCCGACTGATCATTCTGGATTTAATTTCAGCCTGTTGGTCCTCATCCAGTCCATCACTAATGACAAGCACCAGTTCAGGCCCAGAACGGCATCCTTGGCTTTTGGTGGAAAGGAGTAATAGAGTTGGGTGTCATCTGCGTAAATTTGATACGAAACTCCAGAACTCTGGATGATCTCTCCCAGCAGTTTCATGTAAATGTTAAACAGCAGAGGGGACAGAATTGAACCCTGAGGGATCCCACAGGCCAAAGAGTCAAACAGTGCCCCCAAGCCCCATCCTGGAGAGAGAGCCCAGAAGGATACTGGTTGATGTTCCTTGTATATGTGGGTTTCCCCTCTTTAAAGTAAATTAAAAAAAAACATTAGGGTATCAAACCAATGTATAACTTTGTCCAGCATTCTGTTCAATTAACCATTTGCGTATGGAAAATCCACATGTAGTCCATGTAGGAGCAGTATCTCATTTTCACTAGCAGCTGATACACAGAAACATATTAGCCCAATCAAGGGAGCCAAAATCCCGAGTTTTCAAAATCTGATCAGGGCTATTGACACCTGTAGCTAGTTAAAGATTCTTTTATAGGATCATCATATGTTGAAGCCAACTTAAAGAAAAACAAAATAAAATAAAAATTAAGTCTCCTGGCTAAAATATACATGTATCAGCAAACACCAACACATGGATGTGGGAATGTTTTGCAAGGAGCTTACACTAATTCATTCTTGGATTTTAGTACAGCTTTACAATAGATTCTTTGTCTTGTCAAAAGTTGCTTATGAAATTTCATGAGATTTTTTAAAAATGTGACATTGTTGCAGCTGTGGAAGGTGAAAATGTCTAAAAGTTTCATGGACTCATAAAACTTATAACCTTGTTACACAAGGCCCCAGTTCACCCACTGAGCCCTATGCTGCCTATCAGATGACGTAGGATGACTTCTGGCTGGGCTTCATGAGTGAACTGGGCAGCAGCATGGTGGGATGCTGCCACTGCCAACAGGCAACCCTCCCCTTGTACTGTAAAGAATGAAGGGGCTTTGGCAGATTCAAGCTGTGCAGCAATGCCTTCCCATGCGGGATGGGAAAGCAACAGCTGGTGACCAGGGTGTTGGGATTGCCTTGCTGCCACCCCACTGTCATCTAGATTAATCACAGAGACTGGTGAATCATAACACTGGGTCTCATCCATGTGATGAGATCCTTAAACTGGGGCCCTTTCACTCAACACAATTATGGCAATATACTTCCACTTTAACTACAATGGCAAGCTTATAGAATACTAGGATTTGTAGTTCAGGAAAACTATGGAGTACAGGGAAACATATCTGTCTGATAATATTAAATACTACTTTGTAAACAGCATATCCCAAGATCCCATATAATGTTTCCAGACTAATTAAAGTGATGCTATAAATGTATGGTGTGAAATGATCCATAGACTTTGGACCTTGACCAGGGCTGCATGACTGCCCATATTTCCACTCTTCTTTTCATTCTGCAACTCGCAAAACAGCAGGAATTTAAATTTAGTGATGACTTAGTATTAATTTAAATTACAAGCACATGATTAAAATATGCAATACAGAGCAGTACCTTTCTAATTGGTGTTAGCTATGCATGTCTCCAGTGCTAAGTGTGAATCTTCATCATTACAGTAACCTTTGCTCTTATCATGTAAATGCTGCAATTTTATGATCTGATCCTGAGAGGATTTTATTTATGAATATGATATCTTCGTGCCTAATGACACCTGAATAATTGGTGGCATACAGAATACCAATACTGAGCAAGAAAGGGATGTGTGAAATGTGATATTTGTATTATGTATCATATTAAAGATTGCATGTTATCTTTAACCACCTTAATACAAGAGTTTAAGCTAGTAGGGGGTTCAATATATAATTTATTGCATTGTTGAGTCTGCTAGATAGACTGCTATTTTAAATGGCTATTCATTTATGCATTGTTAAGTCTTAAAAGACAGTTTCCTAATGGATAAAAAACCTGTAGAATTGAAGCTGTATACATCAGGCGGAAAAACACCTTTCTGCTCCAGTGGGTATAAATATGAAGAAGCAGCCATTGGTTTGGGAGAGAAAAAGAGTGGACCAAGGAAAACATTCTATGGATTTTTTCCACATTAAAAACAGCTATAATTTAGGCAAGGGCCATAGTGCAGCTGAAAATCTTAGTATTTCTCCCACCTCGCAGTTTGAAATGAATTCAAACATGTCCCCCTACACTGCAGGTACTATTACAGATGGGGTGGGAAATCCATTGGTTAATGCTGGGCCAATTCCTTTCACACAGCTAGCTTTGAGTCATTTCTGGAATAAGGGAATGAAACATTGCTAATCTTTGGGGAATGGTTAAATGTTACAAAATAATTCCCAAACTTTGGTGATATGTAAAATGACTTGGCTATTTCTGGGATAATAGTGAAATTTAAGGAAATATTGAGCATGGTTCCATGGACAGGAATACTAAAAGAGAAGGGAGTTAATGGTGGATGGGAGCTTAAAAGTGAGATACTGAAAGCACAATTGCAAACAGTGCCAGCAAGGAGAAAAAAATAAGAGAAGTGTAAAGCAATCAGAATGGGTGCCCAAAGAACTTTTAACTGAGCAAAGATTTAAAAGAGACATGCACAAGAAATAGAAAAGGGGAGAAATCAACAAAGAGGAATTCAAACATATGTAACAAAAATGTTTATAAGGCTAAAGTACAAAATGAGCTCAGGATTGCCGGGTTATTTGGTTATTTGGTTATGTCAAAAGAAGAAGAAGAAGAAAAGGAATGGAGAGGGCGGTGAAATGCTAACCGGGGATAAGGAAAAGGTAGAGCTGCTCAACACCTTCTTTGCCTCTGTCTTCTCCCAAAAGGAGATTGGTGTTCAACCTGAGCAATATGGATTAGATGAGATAATACGGGAAATAGAACCCAAAATAGGTACAGAAATAGACCAGGAGTACCTGGCTAGTCTAAACAAATTCAAGTCTCCAGGGCCAGATGAACTACATCCAGAGTATTGAAGGAACTAGAAGAGGTAATTTTGTTAACACTTGCAATAATCTTTAAGAATTTTTAGAGAATAGAAGTGCCAGCAAACTGGAAGAGGAAAAATGTTATCTCTGTCTTTGACATGGAAAAAAAGATGACCCAAACAAACAATCAGCCTAGTATTGATACCAGGAAAGATTCTGGAGCAGATAATTAAGGAGGCTATTTGCAATCACTTAGAAAAAATGCTGTGATTTCTAAAAGTCAACACTAGTTAATACAAGACTAATCCTATCTCTTTTTTCGATAGTGTTACAAGCTTGGCAGATGCAGGGAATACTATTGAATTCTCTTATTTATTTATTTTTTTTCTGATCTGACTGTACTTTGGCCATTGTATCTTCCTCTTGTCTTTGAATTGTCTCAACTTTTTCATACAATACAATCATTTCATTTTTATAGTAGACATCTTTTTTCATTTATTTTCTCAATTCTTGTATGCCTTCTTTGATTTGCTTCCTCCCTTCCAATCCTTTTCCTATCATTTCATTCATTTTTTCATTTCAAATATCATTTCTTTAACCTGTTCTTTCACTTGTATTTCTTCTTGTAGGAAGTCTCTTCTCCCTATCATATTTTTTGCTTCTCTATCTAATTTCCTTCTCATAGCCATCTTTAAGTTCCTTTTTCTAACTATTATCTGGACCTTGAATTTTGTTATGTTCTTTTTAATTACTGAAAGTAGGTTTTGGTTTTATATTACCTTTTCATCTCTTCTTACGTTGCGTTTTCTCTTTCCTTTTGAATTCTTGCCGTTTTTTCTTCCCTGCTTCTGCTTCACTTCTTTCCTATCTCCTCCTCTCCTCCTTTCTCCATCGACACCACTGGTTGGTTCCTTCTGGCACTCCTTTTGCCTCGTATTCTTCAATTTGATGTCACCTTTCTTTTTCTTCTTACTTTATGCCTCTCGTCTTCCTTCCTTTGGTTGGTTTTCCCCTCTCTTCCTCCTTCCGGAATCCCTTCTTCCCAGTGGACCTTTTTCCATCTCCTTCCTTCTTCTTCACTTCCGCTTCCTGTTATGCGTGCTCATACCTTCTGTTCCTCAGTCCTCCTGTACTCTATTTTTTCCCTCATCTCACCGGAAGTGCCTCCACATCTTTTCTTTCCCCGGGGTAAGTGGATTTCTCCTTCTTTTGGGAATTCCACGTCATTTATTTTCTTCTTCTTTTTAAAAAAAATAGATCTTTATTCAGATTTTCAAAAAAATAGACATATAATCATTTGAGAATACACATAACACATAACACCTATTGTGAATATTGTTTCTCAATGGGATGATTCCCCACGAGGGTTATATAAAGAAAAGAAACCCTTTACACGAGAAATAGTGGGTAGAAATAAAGATAAGAAAAGGTTCTGGTGGCGTTTCTTCTTTCTAAATTGAGACCTTCGGTGACTGATTATCTTTTGTTTCTTCAGTATAATATAACACCCCCTCGCCATACCCCGAACCCTGCCTCTGTCCTCCCTTTTTCCTCTCTTCCCTTTCTGGATGTTGTTTTGTCTTGTTCATCGCCTATTGTTTTGTTATTCAACTTGTGAACCGCTCCGAGCCCCTGGGGAGTGGCGGTGATAGAAGTTCGAATAAATAAATAAATAAATAATTTCCTTTGTTCTGATCCCAATCAATATCCCAAGCCTGTAGAATCTATACATGAAGGAGACAAAACTTAACTATTCAATACCAAATTTTCTCTATTTCTTAAACATTTATATAACTTAACTTATTTCCTCTGGGTTTTTTTTTACTAAAACCACTTTGCATTTATATTTACATTCATTTCAAACTTGTAATAATCTATAAGGTTGGAGCAGTCTCTTTTTGGGTGACATCCTCTTTCTTTTTGTTTTTCTTGAGGGCTTCTGTCAGCACTTCCATCTGTATTGTTTCCAGGATCTTTAAAAGCCACTCGTCTTTTGTCGGATGTTCCGGGGATTTCCAATATTTGGCAAACATCATTTTGGCTGCCGTAGTAGCCAAAATGAATGTTTTTTTCCTTCTCTTTTCCACGGGGGGATGGGGGGTATTTTCTGTCTCCAAACTTGTCTCCTCTCTGTTTGTCTTCTTGTCTGCTCAGATACTGTCTGTAATCTCTCCTTTGGTTTTCCGGAGGTTTTTTTTATTTCTCCTTTCCTCTTCCTGCTCCTCTATTACTTCCAAGTCTTGCCATACTTTGGCTTTAACTTATAGTACTGCTCCTCAGAGCTTCAACTTACTTTATAAATTTCCATTCTATTTATTCTTGTGCTCCTCTTTTCTGGTCTTACTGTAGAAATCTGGGTGGTGGCGATGCTGTGGTGCCTTATGGATGCGGTCACCTCAATCTATTGCTGGCCCTTGGCCACTGATTGGTGCGGAGATTGAGGGCTTGTTCCCAGTCTCTTGAGGAGTCTGGGTGTCAGCCCCACTCCTCCCATCCACCTACTGGGCTTGAGCAACTTTCCCTTCTCTGAAAGTTGTCGGGTTTGCTGCATTTTCTCCCCGACTTTTTGCAACAGATTCCGAGCTCTATCCGAGCTCCGCTTCTAAGCTTCCACTGCCAGAATTCCCAGACCGGAAGTCCCAGATGCAGGGAATACTGTGGATGTAGCTTATCTTGATTTCAGCCTTTGACAAGGTCTCTCATGACCTTCTTGCAAACAAACCAGTCTTCCGTGGTTCACTGAAGATCTTAGAACCATGAAGCGGGAGAAGAGACGGCTAGAGTGCATGTGGAGGAAGCTCCGTGATGGACCTTCGGAATCAGCTTATGAGCTCTTTAGGAAGGCTTATGAGCAAGCTATCAAGGAGGCGAAAAATTCCCACTATGCCTCCTTGATAGCCTCTGCAGATTCATGCCCGGCTCAACTGTTCAGGATAATTCGGCAGCTGACGATGGTCCCTACCATCCCAAATAATGATGATTGGGCCCTTTCCACCGAGGCTTTCCAGAATCACTTTGCAGACAAGATTGCGATGCTCCGCCGGGACCTCCCTGCCACAGTTGATACAGTACAGGAACTTGAGACTCCATGGCCCTCTGCCGGGTCCACCTTCGACCGGTTTCGGCCACTGGACACAGAGGATGTTGACAAGATTGTTGCAGCTCTTCGACCTACCACCTGCTCCCTCGACCCGTGCCCCTCCACGCTGATTCGAGCTTGTGTGAAGGGGTTACGAGGCCCTCTCTTGAATATAGTCAACTGCTCCCTTGAGCTTTTCCAGAGAAGTTAAAAGAGGCGGTGGTTAGTCCATTGCTGAAGAAGCCTGGGTTAGACCCCGCGGCTCCCTCCAATTACTGCCCAGTGTCCAATTTACCGTACCTGGGCAAGGTAATTGAGAGGGCAGCAATGGACCAGCTGCAGAAATCCTTGGATGATGCAACCTGGCTAGACCCCTTCCAGTTTGGCTTCCGTTCAGGCCAT
This sequence comes from Anolis apletophallus, assembly GCA_030556195.1. Lineage (NCBI taxonomy): Eukaryota > Metazoa > Chordata > Lepidosauria > Squamata > Anolidae > Anolis > Anolis apletophallus. Next base: position 98,510,111 of record JARBWK010000001.1, read on the forward strand.
GGGACAGAGACCGTCCTGGTCTCCATCACAGATCTACTCCGTTGCCACTTGGACCGAGGTGGATCGGCACTGCGCGTGTTATTGGACCTCACGGCAGCGTTTGATACTGTCGATTACCAACTTTTGACATACCGCCTGGCGGTGGCAGGGGTGAGGGGGACAGCCTTAAACTGGCTGTCCTCCTTCCTCCAAAACCGCCTGCAGCAAGTGAAGTGGGGAGGGGTGGTCTCCGAGGGCTCCCCCTTACATTGTGGAGTTCCTCAGGGGGCCATCCTCTCCCTGCTGTTATTTAACATCTACATGCGACCACTTGCCCAATTGGTGCAGAGTTTTGGGCTGGAGTGCCATCAGTACGCTGATGACACCCAGCTCATTCTGAGGATGGACACCAGGGTGGAATCTGTACCCGATAATTTCCATCTCTGCCTAGAAGCCGTAACTGGATGGCTGCGAGCCAATAAGTTGAAGGTGAACCCGGTGAAGATGGAGATCTTGTGGCTAGGCCACCCGGGGAGGGGGGGAAATCCAGTTGTTGATGTTTGACGGCGTGGCACTATGCCCGCAGCCTTTAGTTAAGAGCTTAGGGGTCCGGCTGGACCCCCAGCTGTCTATGGAGGCGCAGATTGCCTGCGCCTGCAAGATAGCTTTTTACCACCTACGACAGGCAAAACGTCTGGCTCCCTGTTTCTCCTGCTGCAACCTGGCCACGGTGATCCAAGCCACGATCATCTCGAGGCTCGATTACTGTAATGCGCTGTACATTGGCCTACCTTTGTCGGCGATCTGGAAACTCAAGTTGGTGCAGAACGCAGCAGCGCGCCTGCTCTTAAGAGCCTCAAGATCTGCTCATGTAACCCCACTCCTGCGCGAGCTGCACTGGCTCCCAATTGAATTCCGGGTCTCCTTCAAGGTGTTAGTTTTAACTTTCAAGGCCTTACATGGTTTGGGGCAGTGTACCTGAGGGAGCGGGTTACCCCGTATGTGCCCAGAAGATCACTGCGTTCAGAGGGGCTCAACATGTTGGAGGTGCCTGGCATAAAGACCTACAGGCTATCTAGTATGCGGCAGAGGGCATTTTCTGTGGCTGGGCCGACCCTATGGAACTCGCTGCCAGAGGGGACGCGAGCTCTGCGGGACCTGATGACATTTCGCAGGTCCGTTAAGACCTGGCTGTTTAGGCAGGCATTCCGCCCCTGACCGGGGCCCGCCATAACCTGCCACCCTGCTGCGCCAATGCCACCTGCATTACTGTTGTTTTGCTGTAGTTTTATTGTTGGGAGTGGGGTTTTTACGTGGTTTTATAATGTTGTTTTATGTGTTTTTAACTGGTATTTTACTCTTGTAAACCGCTCTGAGCTATTAAGTTGAATAAATAAATAAATAAATAAATGTGGGCTGGGCAATGCTACTGTTATGTGGATCTGTAATTGATTAAGCAACTGAACCCAAGAGTGCTCACCAATGGTTCCTTTTCATCCTGAAAAGATGGAGCACTGCAGGGTATTGTCCTGGGCCCAATACTGTTCAACATCTTTATTGATGACTTAGATGAAGGTTTAGAGGGCATACTTATCAAGTTTGCTGATGACACCAGATTAGGAGGACAGGATCAAAATTCAAAATTCTCTTAACAGATTAGAGAGCTGGGCCAAAATAAACAAAATGAATTTCAAGAAGGACAAATGTAAGATACAACACTTAGGCAGAAAAAGTGAAATGCAAAGATACAGGATGGGTGATGCCTGGCTTAACAACAGTCCATATGAAAAAGATCATGGAGTCTTTGTAGACAATAAGTTGAACATGAGCCAAAAGTGCGATGCAGCAGCTAAAAAAAACCAATGTGATTTTGGACTGCATCAAAAGGAGTATAATGTCCAGATTAAGGGAAATCATTGTGCCTTTCTATTCTGCTTTGGATAGACCTCTCCTGGAATACTGTGTCCAATTCTGGCCACCACAGTTTAAAAGAGATATTGACAAGATGGAAGGTGTCCAGTGGAGGGTGGCTAAAATGATCCAAAGTCTGGAGACCATGTCCTATGTTTAGCCCACAGAAGAGAATGTTGAGAGGAGGCATGATAGCCGTATATAATATGTGAAAGGATGTCATAAGGAAGAGGGAGTAGGCTTGTTTTCTTCTGCCCTGGAGACTAGATCTCAGAGCAATGGGTTCAAATTACTGGAAGAATTTATTGACTGTACAATCTGTTCAAACATGGAGCTCAATCTGTTCAACTCATGGAGTGTGGTGGAAGCTCCTGCTTTGGAAACTTTTGAACAGAGGCTGGATGGCCATCTGTCAGAGTTAATTTGATTGTGTTTTTCCTGCATGGTAGGGGTTTGGACTAGATGGTAGGCATGAGAAAAAAGTTATGAAAATGAAAAGAAATCGGAAGGGATTCGTATGTATGGGACTTTCAAGTTTATACGCATCGCAGGGCCAATCCCGGAAGTGGACTTTCTTTTCCGCACCCCCTGGGCCCAAATTTTCGTTAGATTAGTAACTATTTCAGATGCCCACCCAACAGGAAAATTTCCCCCTCCAAAATAGCTTTGCAGACATAACTCACAGTCAAATCGGGGCCTTTCCATGCTTGAAGCCTAATTAGAGTGAAAGGCCTCCTCCAGGAAGTGAAAAAGGAGCCGGAAATGATAGAGAGATCCAGATCGGGACTCCTAGAGGGGCTGGAGGACTGACGAAAAAAGCGATTTAAACACCCAGGAAGGGGGTTTAGATAGAAGGACAGAGTAGAAGGACATAAGAACTGCTGAGAGAAGGGCAGCAGGAGTGAAAAGAGCACAAAGAGGAGAAGGAAGAGTTCAGAATCAAGAAAAGCCATAGAGTTCAGCACTTTAGAACTGTGGTACTTACTGTGACTCGCACCTTAGAACCGTGGTGCTTACTGTGACTCGCACTTTAGAACTGTGGCACTTATCGTGACTTGCACTTAGTGCTTACTGTGACTCGCACTTTAAAGGCCGACGGCCTTTTTGCACTGCACGGCCATTATTGACTTCTTGGCTACCTATGCTTCGACGAATATCAACTCGCGTTATACTGGCACTTGCACTTTGTGCATTGTTAACAGTTTTTAACAACTCACAGGGTGGGGGAAGTCGCAGGGTGCGAGGGGTCACAGGAAAGAGATTTACATCATATATGGGTGCACCGAATCAGGAGAGGGAGTATGCAGGAGGGATGGTTCCCGGGGCGGGGGGGTCCTATCGGGGTGGTGACTGGGAGGGGAAGATGCGGGAAAGAGAGACCCAAAGTACGGATTCGGCCTAGAATTTGTGATGGACCTAAACCACCAATTCGACCTGGACGAGAGCGTCATAAAATTCTAATTCGGCCAAAAATTTGTGCAAGAACATTGATAAATTTAAATCGGGCTCCTGACAAAGCTAAGCTGAGTACTCAGGAAGGCGGTCCCTCCCGGTTGAAAGTGGTGCTGTTTAATGCCAGGTCAGTCAATGGCAAAACATCAATAATACAAGATCTAATTCGTGAAGAACGAGCTGACCTGGCCTGTATAACGGAGACCTGGCTGGACGAGGCTGGGGGGGTTAATCTCTCCCAGCTCTGCCCACCGGGTTACTCCGTACAGCACCAAGCGAGACCGGGAGGGCGGGGAGGGGGAGTTGCAGTGGTCTATAAGGATTCCATCCCCTTGACCAGGTGCCCCATCCCGCAGTCAACCACGTTCGAATGTGTCAGCCTAAGGATTGGTGACCGGGACAGGATAGGGATTCTGTTAGTGTACCGACCACCCCGCTGCACTACAGTCTCCTTACCTGAGCTAGCCGGAGTGGTCTCGGCCTGGCCGTGGAGTCTCAGCAGCTCATCGTGCTGGGAGACTTCAACGTCCATGCCGAGACCACTCTATCAGGAGCGGCTCAGGACTTCATGGCCGCCATGGCAACCATGGGCCTGTCCCAGTTAATATCGGGTCCCACCCATAGTGCAGGACACACTTTAGATCTGGTTTTCTGCCAGGGATGGGATGAAAGTGGCGGAGTGGAGGAACTGACCATCATTCCTTTGCCATGGACCGACCACCACCTGATCAAGTTTAGACTCACTGGGCCTTTCCACCTCCGCAGGGGTGGTGGACCTACTAGAATGGTCCGCCCCAGGAGACTTATGGATCCGAACGGATTCCTGACGGCTCTTGGGGATTTTCCCGCCTCCTCGGTAAGTGACCCTGTCGAGGCTCTTGTCTCACTCTGGGACAGGGAGATGGCAAGGGCTATTGACACGATCGCTCCAGAACGTCCCTCTTGAGTAACCGAGCTAAACCAGCTCCTTGGTTTACTGAGGAGCTGGCAGCAATGAAGCGAAAAAGAGGAGGCTAGAGTGCGTGTGGCGTCGGAACGGAGCGGTTCAGCTCAGGCGCGCCTGGTCTCTCATTTGAGGACCTATGACGCAGCAATAAAAGCCGCGACAAAAACATCTATTGCGGCCAAGGTGGCCGCGTGAAGAACCGCCCAGCGGAACTGTTTCGAGTCGTTAGGGTCTTTTAAATCCGCCCCAGTGCGAGATCCCTGACGGTTCGGCGGCTCGCTGTGATGAGTGTGTCCCTGTTGGTTCTGCTGGACCTCTCAGCGGCTTTCGATACCGTTGACCACGGTATCCTTCTGGGTCGCCTTGCAGATATGGGGCTTGGGGGCACTGCATTGCAGTGGCTCCAATCCTTCCTCGAAGGGCGTACCGAGAAGGTGTCATTGGGTGACACCTGTTCGGCTCCACAGCCGTTGTCCTGTGGAGTCCCTCAGGCCTCAGTACTGTCCCCGATGTTGTTCAACATCTACATGAAACCGCTGGGAGAGATCATTCGGAGTTTCGGAGTCAGGTGTTATCTGTACGCAGATGATGTCCAGATCTGTCACTCCTTCCCACCTGTCACCAAGGAGGCTGTCCAGACCTTGAACCGGTGCTTGGCCGCTGTGTCGGACTGGATGAGGGCTAGCAAATTGAAACTAAATCCAGACAAGACAGAGGTCCTCCTGGTCAGTCGTAAGGCCGAACAGGGTATAGGGTTACAGCCTGTGTTGGACGGGGTTACACTCCCCTGAAGATGCAGGTTCGCAGCTTGGGAGTGATCCTGGACTCAGCGCTGAGCCTGGAACCCCAGGTCTCAGCGGTGGCCAGGAGCTTTTGCACAGTTGAGACTCGTGCGCCAGCTGCGCCCCGTACCTTGGGAAGTCTGATCTGGCTACGGTCGTCCACGCTCTGGTCACATCCCGAATAGATTACTGCAACGCACTCTACGTGGGGGCTGCCTTTGAAGACAGTTCGAAATTGCAATTAGTTCAGCGGGCGGCAGCCAGATTACTAACGGGAGCTACATACAGGAGCACACTACCCCCTGCTGTGTCAGCTCCACTGGCTGCCTGTCCAATTCCGGCTCAATTCAAAGTGCTGGTTTTGACCTTTAAAGCTCTATACGGTTCTGGCCCAGCTTACTTGTCCGAACGCATCGGCCGCTACGTCCCATCCCGTAACCTAAGATCATCCGGGAGGCCCTGCTCTCGCTCCCGCCGACCTCTCAGATGCGGTTGGTGGGGACGAGGGACAGGGCCTTCTCGGTGGTGGCCCCCCGCCTGTGGAATGCGCTCCCTATGGAGGTGCGGTCCACCTCATCCCTCCTGACATTCAGGAAAAAGGTGAAATCCTGGCTCTGGGACCAGGCGTTCCCACACCAGCACTAGGCAGCATGTGAGATGGGATTCTAATGGGAGGGAGGAAGGGGGTCAATGTTTTTAGGGTGAATACTGTTTTAATTGGAATGACTGTAGATGTTGCTGAGGGATTGTATTTTAATGTTTTAATGTATTTTAATGTGTTGTGGGGTTTGGGGTTTTACGCTGTTGATGTGGCATCGAATTGTGCCGTGCTGTAAGCCGCTCTGAGTCCCTCCTCGGGGGTTGAGAAGAGCGGGGTAAAATCCTGAAATAAATAAATAAATAAATAAATAAATGGAGGTCCTAGACTGCTATGGTAAAACTGAATGGGAAAAAGCTGGAGTGAGGAGAACTCTACAGATTAGCAAGGCCTGCACCAGAGGTGGGCATTGGCAACTATTTTATTTAATAATAATATTAATAATAATATATTAATGCATTATATGTCCCTGCAAAGAAACCCTGTCCTTTAATAATATTATTAATAATAATAATATATTAATGCATTATATGTCCCTGCAAAGAAACCCTGTCCTTTAATAATATTAATAATAATAATAATATATTAATGCATTATATCTCCCTGCAAGGAAACCAAGGGAAATGTTGCCCCTTGATTTGCCTGTGCTTAAAACAGTGCCAGTCCTGTTTCCCTGCTTTGCCTACTTTAGAACTACTAACGAATTTCGTTAGTAATTACGTTACATTTTAGAAATTTTTTTGTAAGTCTTTCTATTACTAATAACCCCCCCCCCCCCCATTAGATTTTCGATTCCCTATTTTTGGGTTCTAAACCATGCCTGCTAGATGGCCTAGGTGGATTCTTCCAACTCTATTATTCTATGATTTTTATTATTCTATTTTTTCCAACCCCAAAATTTAACAGAACACACTGCTTGTTATGGTGTTTTGGGTGATGGTTTAGCACCTATCTATGGCATAACTCTTTAACATGTTAAACAAGGCTGAGCATGCTGAGCTACACATGATCACTAGTTTTTTTTTAATTTGCCGTGGTTGTAGTTTAAAGGTGTTCTATTTTTACCTCCAATCTATGCAGTTGTGGAATGGCTTACCCTAGTAGAAATGTCAAAAGAGTAATAATAAGCAAGAAACTTTTGGGCTTAGGCTAGTCATAGATTTGTCAATGAGAAAAAGAGGACAAGGGTAAAGAATGAATGCCCATAAAACATTTTTGTGGACTTTTAGTTTGTTAGTTTTTTATAAATATGTTCTCTGCCTTTAGATTTTGTTTTTGTTCTTTTTCATTCACATATCATTATTGCTGCTGTTGTTTTACTACTACTTTAGCACCATTCTTGGTGGAAAGGCAAGATATAAATACAATACCTAAATACAGCTACATCAAGAACAAGTTATTATTAAGTGCACATAGGTGAATTGATATAGCACATTTCTAATTTAGTTCTGCTAGTTTGAATGCCCACTAAAAGTGATAAGTTCTTTGGACAAGAATTGCCTCTTTCTTGTAGCTCCCAGTGCTGACCCAACACAGCACAACAAAACCCTTTCCCACCAGAGTATAGCAAAGAGGCTTTTAGTAGATAAGCTAAATAGTCTTCTTTTTAACAGAAGTATTTTTATGTCTCTGTAGTAAAAAAGTTGGGACCCTCCTCTTGTGCTGTATTGTTTTGGGACCAGTTTTAATGTTAACCGCTCTGAGCCTCGGGATAATATTGGTGATTCTTAAAAAAAAAGATCATATATTGGTGATTCCAGTGTTTTTTTAATCAACAAACGCTAGCATTAATTCTGTTCATAATGGTTATTTCTTAGTCTGGCAGACACCACCTCACACACGTTTGCACATAGACCATTTTCTCTGCTGCTTAATAATTTACCTGGTAACTATAAAGGGCTCACATTTTTCAAGCTTTGTCTATGGGATTTTAGGGACATTACAGCCTATAAGTCTTTCTCCATCCACCCAACAACAATTCAGCACTGGCAGACCCAGAGAAGCTGTAAAGCTATGCTGACAGGTGTTCTCTGACTCCTCACAATCTCCAATGAAGGTAAACAGGCATAGTGTTTAAAATCTGAGAAGCCATGGCACGGAACTGAATACTGGTTTACAGCCATAGCATTTGGGCTTCTTTTGTGAAAAGACAGGCATAGAATTTAACCCTGCTTTGCAACCTAGTAAGCTGTCAAATTAACACTCATTCTTAAGCAAACATGGTTAGAATTAAAGTTGTACTTGCTCTGTTTGGAGAAATGTTCAAATTGGTTAAAAAAAACCCAGTTACTGTCTGCACACCTTTGGCCCTGTCTTGTGGCTCACAATATGGCCCCACCAGACATTAAAATTTGGTCTGCTTCTCTCCATTCTAGAGCTTTTCAGGTTTTTCCTGTAATCTTATTCAGCGCTTAAATAGGGAGTAGATAACCAAATCACAATATCTGATGAAAGGAAGCAGGCAGTGTTTATTGCTTATAAATGCTTTTACTTGATAACAGAAAACTAAGAAAAATAAAAGCAGCACTTTCTTTAAAAATCTAGGTCCATACAGAAATATCAGTAAACAAAAACTGTATTTTGTTTTATCATCATTACTACACTCATACATTATTTACAAAGTGAACAACTGGAAGATAAAAAGGTAATCTTGTAGCAATTTAAGACAAACTGAAAGAAAAATGATAGTAGTATGAGAGCTCATCTACACAGGCCTGAAAACCCAGTAGAAAATGGGATAAAAGAGGTGGGGGCTACAAAACACACACACACACCCATAATGCATGTTTTATCACAGAATGGCATGAAAAACATGTAATACAAAGTTTTGCATTAAATCTAATTTTATGTGCTGCTATGGAGCACTGTATATTCTAGCACTCCCAAGTAAAGAGAGTTCTTTGTGGTATGCTGGTCTAGTGTGCTCCAATGCTTATCCTCATTTTAAAATACCAAAACAGCTGACAGAGGGATGTAAACAGATGGAGCCATGGACACACGTGTGACTAACTGGAAGCTGGAGTCATACACCAGTGTAGAAACCTGAGCCCTTAGAATCCAAACACACAACTCCAGTCTTTTATTGAAGAAAACAGCAAGCAATAAAGCAATAGAAAATATATCAAAGAAATAAAGAGTTCAATCAATAATCCAAGGAAATGTTCCAAATGCCATAGGCTGAATAATGCTGTAAAGTTCCTTATAAATCCAAGGAGGCTAGTTTCAGTGATTGATAAGTCCAATAGATGTCCAAGAAAGATCAAAGTCCAGACTTGAGTACTTGACTCAAAAACGCAAGAGACCAGGAACATAGGAGGCTAAATGCAGGAGCAGAAATTCATGAAGCTTAATTGCAAAAGTTGTCCTGAATCTGAAGATTCAAACTGCAAGGCTAGATTTCCCTCACTCCCTCCCATACTCCTGCAAAACAAACCACTTCTGGAAGATTGGACCTTGGCCGCCCATTAGCACATTCCTTCTTTCTATCCAAAGTTGCACGGCCAGGTGCGTTATCTGTCTATTCCCAAGAGAACCAGACTCCCTAACAGCATTTCCCAAACACTGTCTCTGCAAGACATATGCAAAAGTTTCATCTCCCTCATGAACTGTGGCTGCCCCAATCCCTTGCACAGTAGATCCCAGAATCCCTACTGAGGACACAGGCCCAACAGCTGGAGAAGAAAGCAATTCCCATGAGAACTCACACCAACCATTCCTTTGTTCTCATTATTTATTTATTTATTATTTTGACTTGTATACTGCCACTCCTTGAAGGCTCAGAGTGGTTTCCAAATATCCAAGGAACAAAATACATAAAATACAATTAAAACACAAAAACCTAATCAGCACGATCCGAATGCTTGCCAAAAAAGAAGTGTTTTGCACACCCTCCGGAAAGAAGGTAAGCTTCAGATGGCTCATGTTTCTATCAGCAAAGCATTCCACAGATATGGAGCCACGGTCATGAAGGCTCTGTGCCTAGTACTCAATAAATGAAAGGTCCGAATATTAAATTTTGGTCCTCAGATCGAAATGATCTCTGAGGTTGGTAGGGGGTAAGGCGGGCCCTCAGGTACGCCGGCCGTAGACTATATAAGGCCTTGATGGTGATAACCAGCACTTTGAAGGTAATCCGGTGCTCAATCGGTAGCCAGTGTAATTGCTGCAGGATTGGTGTAATGCGACATCTCACCGATTCCCCAGCAAGAAGTCGCACAGCAGTATTTTGCACTAGCTTAAGCTTCCGGATCACCGACAAAGGAAGGCCAATGTAAAAGACGTTACAGTAGTCCAGTCTTGAGATGACTGTCACCTGGATCACCGTAGACAGGTCACTCCTAGGTAGGTAGACAGCCAGTCGTCTAGCCTGCCGCAGATGGAAAAATGCAGATCTGCTTACAGCAGAGACCAGGGCCTCCATTGTCAACAGAGGTTCTAACAGGACCCCTAGGTGTTATGATGGGCATAATGCCTCCCCATCCAGGGTAGGCAACTGGATCTCCCCTCCATCTGGACAGCCTAGCTTGACAATGGACAAATGGAGCTTGAAATTACACAGTGGGTAGAATCATGTCACAAGCAAATGAACCCAAAGGGACCTAGGGTTTAAAGAGGCAAACCTAGAGGCACCAGGAGTGAGGGAGAGGAGAAAACACAGAATAAACACAGAACACTTGTCTTGATCTATTTGAGAAGTGGGATAACTGATGAGTGATAGGTAAAGTGGGCCACAACTTGTGGTTTTTGATACCAGGAGTGGTGTGTTTGGACATCAAGATACTAGAACTGAAAGTGAATGACCAGTTATTTTTGTGTTTTTCCCTGTGATTGGCAGCATTTCCCAGCCCAGAGTGGGTACTGAGGGTGAAAAATTTGCCCCAGAAAAGTTGTGCTCACCTTTTAGAAGAAGAAATATTGATCACAACCTATTGTGATAAAATTTAACTAATATTTGAAGAAACACATTGTGAACACACATTTTATTGCTTTAAACAAATAAATAACAAAACAAGCAGAAACAAAGCAAAAAGATGCAGATGATAGTAGTGCTTGTACTTTTCTTCAAAAACTTTAATAGGATTGACCACAACAATGATATATGCTACCATTTCCCCCAGCCCAGGGACACATCTCAAATTACAAGGAATACTACTAAAAGTCCACATCATACAGAAGTAAAAATAATAATTACGCTATAAATTTCATTCAGAGTAATTACAATATGTCAATTAAGGGGAAAATAAAAATAGAGAAAATATAGCATATTATGAAATACTCTTTCCCTTTGAGCAATCTGTCATCAAAATCCTAACAAAACCAAACAAAAGTGTTCACCTAACTACAGAAGGACAACATGAAGAAAGCCAGTCTAACTTCCATATTAAGAGAGTTCCAGAACCTGGAAGTAACAAATTAAACATCCCTTTTAGGTGTTCTCACAAGTTATGACAATGTTGTACGACAGAGAGAAGGGCCAGGTTTTCACCAACAGGCTCATGTGTTGAAATACAGTCTGTCAGAATGCCCTGATTTAAGTTGTTTAGGGCTTTATAGATCATGGACAGTCATGTGAACTGTGTCAGCAAATTGGCAGTAAGCAGGACTCTTACAACAGGATAATGTTCATAGACAAAGTAGTAAATCATATTCTAATTTATTTATTCTGCCATATCTTTCTGTTGTATTTAATGGAGCTGTTTTCATATGAGCAACTTTATTAGCCCTTTCCCCAGGGTAGATACATGTTGGACTAGCATAAGGAACAGTAAGGATATGCTAGAACTCTGTGGGCAGAGGCATCCTGCTTGAGGCATCCCAAATTGCCGAACTGTGCTCATGCTTAGCGCTACCAACAAAAACACTGTATTTATTTGTATACTAGTTTTCCATGGGAAAACCACACTTAAAAGGTCTTACAAGGTCTTCAGGGAGGGAAGTTAAAACAGTTTCAGACAATTCTATAAGAATTACAACTTAAGATTTAAATAAACCTACAACAGGCAAAATAGCTTGGTAATTAATGTACATAAAGATAAAACAATAGACAAACAATCAATGTCATAATCGTAATAAGAGACAAATAGAAAAAAATTATGTAACATCAAGAATATCTCCCCCAAGCTGAATGTTACCCCATCCACAATTTAAAGAAGACATCAAACTCACGAGTATCAAGACTACTTTGACAGCAGATTTTGAAGCTGGAGATAAACAGAGAAACAAAACCCCATCTTTTGTGAGTAGATAGAAATGGGATGAACCAGACAGAGGACTAGCATCGTAATCCTGCAGGATTCAGAGCTCAATTATCTCCAAGCATCTTCTGAAGCAGCTTCTTTTTGTCTCCGTTCAAATCCTATTCCATCTGTAAAATAGAAACAATAGTACCAACTTGACTTAGAAACTCACTGAATAATAAATATCGTATGCCGAGTCTTTATAACAAGACCAAGGTACACATACATAGACATACATTTCACCTTTACAGGCTGAGGAGGTAACTACAGCAGATTGGCACTAATCCTCCATGAATTTCTATAGGTCACGCCTCTCTTTGCCTGCCAAGTACTGAAATGAAGAGACCACATTACGATTTTAGGTTGAAATATAGGCAACTTTTATTAACTGATACCTAATTAAACTTTGAAACTGTATATATTTCTAAGGGTGGCATTAACTTGGTGTATATAAAAGCTGTGATAGTGTCCCTGCCTAGCCTGCCCCTCGGCTAATGAGGACAAAACACCTAGGTCCTCTATTGATCTAATCCAGGAAACCTTAAAGGGGAATGTGTTAAAGAAGACTGCCCCAAGAATGTTGAGGCCAGTTTCCCCCCATTCCTAGGCCTTTACCTTTCACCCTCACCTTGACTAATTGAACTACTGGTGAGGGTTTCTGTTCATGGCCTTCACCCCAAAGGAGGGTGTTTTGGGTGTATACCAAATTGTATGTTTCCTAGCTATTTTACATTATGACCTATTTAAGACTGCACCATCCCAATTTGCCCTCTGAGAACAGTATAGGGTAGGTGAAAAAGAAAACCCTACAAGGGCACCAAAGGTAACCAATTGATTATACTGTTAATGCTCTCAACAAAGTCCCTTCAGGGACTACTTTAATTCCGTCTTCTCCTTGGTGGAGGAGGCAAACCTCTTTCCTCCCTCGGTTATGCCAGGGGAGGAAATATATTGCATTTTCAGTGAGAAAGAGGAAGAAGGTATACATAAGTTTATCTAAGCTACAAACAAACAAAGTCACCCTGCAAATACACCACCCTTTTCCTTCCCATGGAGCAGAGCATGGCAGGTGGCCAAACAAGATGTTTGCCACATTTTTGGAATATTAGAAGGTCTTCTATATAGCAATATTTCTGCTGATGTTGCTCTGAAAGTTGTTAATGAATGACAGGCTGACAGGTGTTTTCCAGCTTAAACATCCTGACTCCATCATTTCCTGGACAGATGTTAGCTCTTCTTCCTTAAGTGTTAATTGGTTTTACTTCTCAGTGAGCCCTGTTTGACTTCTTCCTTAACATTTAGGAACATTGTAAACACTTCCTTACTTAAAGAACCATTGTATTTGGTAATGTAAACATGTTGTTTTCCACCAAGAGTTCAACAGTTAATCATTTGTCTCTGGTCATCAACAGTTCAGCAACTTTGAATTATAGTTCATCTCTTTTTTTTAGTTTTCCAGGCTTCAATCTTAGAATGGCATCTCTAGCCTCTCTAAGTCCCCAACCATGCATCTTTCACACAATTTCATTCAAACCATACATCATATTTCATGACACACACCCCAATTTGTTTTAAAATGCCTTCTAGAAAGGACTCAAAATGTGAACTTGTAGACTTCTGCTTCAACCTTGCTTCATGTCTCGCCTTGCAGGAAAAAAATATTCTAAAAATCCCAGAGAGAAGAAACTTGAAAAAAAATTGCTCCCATGTTAACTGTTAAGGGCTAGAGTGTATTATTCTAAAATTACAGTTCCTAGACAATGGGCTGTGGAACTCAATAAGCTTTCCAAGCTATGAAACAAGTAATAGATCACTAAGAAGAGTATGGTTTCATCACTACTATTTCCCCTATTCAAATCCCCAATTTTAAATTGAAATTTGCATGTTTTTGTAATGCTACAAGAAAAATAGCTAGAGTGTGGATAGCAAGGATTGGGGGAGACAGGATAGATAAATGTTACTTTCCAAGAAGTTTTTATTATTTAAATCATCATCATCTATATAAAAACCATGTTAAATAATATTCTAGTGGCATAGTGGGAGGCTGCTTGCTTGTTGTTTTCATGTTTAAATGTTTGGGAAATATATGAAGTCCTGCACAGGCATATAACCAATATTTCATTCACTATCTATATACAAATCCTGCATTGCTTGCAAGAAATATTATATCCATTCCTGCAACAGTAACTTTTTCCATGTGCTAAGGAAGCTTCCTCCCTCCCCCCCTTTTTTTTCCAGAGAAGCCAGAATGTTAATAGGATGAAAAAAACATAGCATAGTGTATGAGCCATAGAAAATTCCATGCAATTCTGGTCTGCTACACACAAAGAATGTGAAACCAAACCCCAGTGTGAATAAAGAGTGCAAGTCTTTGTTGCTCATTCATTTCTTTTCTTTCCCATGCCCCCTTCACACTATACAATTATAATATTATTATTCCACTTAATCTTCCAAAGCAGCATCCTATGCAATCCTGAGATTGGCAATCGAAAGGCAGGCCAAACATGTAAATGTGATGATGATGTGATAAATTTGGTATTAATGACGGTCATTGCAGGACAGAGGGAGGAGAAAATATGTTGTCTAAAGCCAAGATGAGCAAAGAATGTAGAGTGAAACTAGCTGGAAAACAGAGGAGAAATGGTCAAGGGGGCACACATGAGGCTGTGACTATTAACTAATGTTTTAATGTGCTAGGGAACAATTGTCTCTGTTCAATTTACTGTTGATGGACTGGAGTTTGTGAAGATATTCCAATTTCACCATTTTTCTTTCCAGTCTTCCTTTGTCAGGGCTTGTTTTTGTTTGTTTTGTTTTGTTCCGGGACAACTGTTCTGAGGCCAGAGATGAAATGCACAGGAAGAGTCAAGTTTTCTACTACTGTTTTTTAAAATATATTCCCATTCCTAATGTCAGATTTATGTACATTTATATTCTGGGACAGAGACTGTTTGTTAAATGTAAATTGGTGAAAGGCAAAGCATATAAGAGAATGTGCTAGTGAAGGTACCTCTAATATTGTGCATGATGTATTTGAAGCAGAGCACTGATTTAGGGGGCCCTGTCTGAGCAGAGGTCAGCAAAGAGCCAAAAGGAGGGTTCGCTTTGCCTCGTGAGACAATAAGCACCAATAAAAGTTTCCCTGTTTACCAGTAAATATCACCAGGATGAAGCAAGGCCACTGAAGTTAATTTTCTATTCCATCTGGAAAGGACGACGACTGTTATAATCTGCAAAGGAGCCGGCATAACTCCTGTGCAGAGAACCATACAATATATACAGTTATTTCCCATTAAAATTTCCTGCGCCCACCCCCTGAGCCCATTTCACTTTATTGGCTGTGACATCAGTGAGCTGGGAGGAGTGGCCGGGGGCCAATGCGGCTCATCCAATGAGAGCCCGAGCCCCACTTTGGCCACTCAGCCAATGTTGTGTAAGGAGGCACGGCAACAGAGAAACAATGGGCGATAGTGGCTTGATTATAGGATTATGAATGGCCCATCCCAGACCTTATTTGACAAGTGATCGAAGCAATTGCTGTAAGCCCTCAAGCTTGTCCTAGCTATTGATACAGAGGTTTGAAATAACATTTTTGCCTAGCCCCTTAAAGCCAGCCAATTGTTTAAAAGCACAGCGATACTGTTTCTCTGATGGAATCTTGTAGATCCATTCTTCTGAGAAAGGGAACTTCTTTGTCAGAGGAATTGCGACATCCCCTTCCCCTTGCAGAGGGGAAATGTCCTTTTTAAAGAGTGATTAACATGTCCATGAGTCCCTGATACTCAGGTGGCTTAGTCAAAAAGACCTTCCGAAGCCCAAGAAAAGGGGCCATTTGTCTATTGTCCATGCTTGAGAGTTTCTGAAAAGTCCATTGATTAAGGGTGAAGACCCAGGAAGTTTTGCAATACCTGGGTCCTGAGGTGCTGGTCACAGTTCACAAAGAGGTCACCTTGCTCAATATTTTATATAGATATACATACAGTATAATAATTGTTTAGATCCTGTGATTTTCTGGAGTAAGCACCGGCGCTTTTGGAAAGGTCTAATACATTTCCTTATCTGTGCTGTAACTATTTAAGTTATGCTGTCTATAGACAAATAATGTCTTGCCACCAGTGTCCAGATGGCGGGACAGGGTTTAGGATCTTCCTCTGGGGATCAAAAGTGAAGCACACAATGTACTGCCATGTGTATCACTCTACCCCCCCAACAATTGATTTCTAGGCATGGATTAGAACCAAAAAATCGTGATTCTAAAATCAAATGGGGGGGGGGGATTTTTTTTATTAGTAATAGAAAGACTTTTTAAAAAATCCAAAAAGTTCTAAAATGTAACGTAACTACTAACGAAATTCTAAATTGGTTCTAAAGTCTGAAAAGCAGGGAAACAGGACTGACACTGTTTTAAGCACAGGCAAATCAAGGGGCAACATTTCCCTTGGTTTCCTTGCAGGGAGATATAAAGCATTAATATATTATTATTATTAGTATTATTATTAGTATTATTAAATAAAATAGTCAAGGCTTGCTTCTCCAGAGCATTTCTTAGAATTAAATAATAAATTCTAATAGTAAGAATGTAGTAAGGGTGATAGTGACCTGGAGGGTATGAGGAACGTGCTCTTGGTAAACTAGAACATGCTCTTAGGTTTGTAGTTAGAGCCCTGTCAATTTTACAGTATTTCAATCCATGTCTGTTATCAATTATGTAAGGCCACAAGCACTCTAGTGCCCTCAAGAACAAGCAAACATATTATTATAATTATGTCAGGCCCAAGTTGTTTCTATAATTATTTTAGTATTATTATTACTTGGGCTGTGCGTCTCCCATTGATTTTGAGAGCTGTTGTTGCTCTTAGACACCTTAAAGTCATATGGCTTGGCATGACTGCATGGATTGCTGTTATTTCCCACCAGAGCAGTACCTATTGATCTACTCACATTTACATTGATCCCAGTGGCATCAATAACAAGTAGGGCCCTTCTTCCAGGAAATTAGAAGGGGTAAATATTATTAATATATTTATTATTATTATTAGAATTAAATAATGCCCTGGGCCCTTCTTCCAGGAAATTAGAAGGGGTAAATATTATTAATATATTTATTATTATTATTAGAATTAAATAATGCCCTGGGCCCTTCTTCCAGGAAATTAGAAGGGGTAAATATTATTAATATATTTATTATTATTAGAATTAAATATTGCCCTGGGCCCTTCTTCCAGGAAATTAGAAGGGGTAAATATTATTATATTATTTAAATAATTATAAAATAGTTGCCTACCTTCTCCAGAGCTCTTTTCACTGCAGCTTTCTCCCCATTCATTTTGCCATAGATCTCTAGGAGGTTTGAACTCTATGGCTTTTCCTTGAATCTGCACTTTTCCTGCTCCTCTCCGGGCTGTTTTCAACCCCTTCTCCCATTGTTTCAGCCTGCCTCATGTCCTTCTCGCCTGCCCTCCTATCCAGGCTCCTTTCCCTACAGTTTAAAGCGCTTTTTCCTGAGTCCTCCAGCCGCTCTAGGACTTCCGGTTTCGATCTCTCTATGGTTCTGGCTGGTTTTCTCTTCCTGGAGGCAAGGCCTTTCAGTTAAAGTAGGCCTCGAGCATGGAAAGGCCCTATCTGACTGTGAGTAATGTCTGGGATTTTGGATTTTGGATTTTGGAGGGGTAATAGGGAGCCTTCCCAAATATTTAGAAATCTAACGAAATTTTGGGCCCAGGGGTTCGAAAAAGAAAGTCCACTTCCGGGATTGGCCTTGCAATCCGTAAAAACTTGAAAGTCCCATTAAATACGAATCACTTACGAATTCTTTTGATTTTCATAACTTTTTCCTCACGCCTATTGATTTCTAGAAAAGTACATCCTTTAAATAAAACGTATATTGTAAATACATCTCAAATGTGCAGGCTTCTATGTATTAAACCAACCTGAAACTTTGGCTTAAATCCTTGGGTTTCAGGATTCATTGAAGCAAGTGCAAATACCATCAACTCCTCGCCTCTTCAGTTTCTGTCCTGCTATTTGAAAATTGTGTTATCCTGCCCATGGGGCTCATAATTTGTGCTATTGTGTGAATATCCTGCTCTCAACTTTGGACAAAATTCAAGGTTCTCGAGGCATAAGCTGTGGAATCAAGAGATATCTGAGGTCAAAACAGTCCAGGTTCAAGAAAGCTGTAAATCAGATACAGAGTTCCAGTGACTTGCAGTAGCCAAAACATAAAGCAGATGCATTAAACATACTTGCTCAAAATGAGCTATTGAGCTGCAGAAAACTGTCTGAGTCATATGCCTGAATCTCTGCTTCTCTCTGGGACCAAGGTGGCTTCTCTTTCAGCTCTTCTTCTTGCTCTGGACACAACTCACCCTGCTGAATAGAAGGAAGGTTTCACCAACGATTGCTGTGGCTCCTCCAAAAGTCTTCATTGTAAGATGAACTCCAATGACATGCCATCCTTTATAAGGAGGCTACACGTACCAGCTACCTTGCCATGACCCTCCAAATTGTAAAAAAAAAACCAAACTTGATTATTACATCAGTTACATAACTTCTAATGAAAACTGACCCTAATCAAAGCAATTTGAAGTGATGAAAATGTTAAAGTAATTTCAATAGGACCCTTTTGAGGGACTGTAAATTATAGTTGTGAGACTCACTTGAATTGCCACCTGGAGTTTCCCCCTCCCACAGTAAACATTGTTCCCTTTAAGTAGGATTATGATTGTGATCAGGCATTCTCCCTGGTAAATTTTGAAAGTTCAAACCTATTGGAGGTGCCTGGTATCAAGGACTACAGGCTCTCTAGTACGCGCCAGAGGGCATTCACTGTGGCTGCCCCAATCCTCTGGAATACTTTGCCGGAGGAGGTACAGGCTATCCGTGATTGGCTGCCACTCCGTAGATCCGTCAAGACCTGGCTGTTCAGACAGGCATTCGGCCCATAACCATTGCCATCCGCCGTTACCCTACTCCTGCTGTATGTTGCAGTGTGGGATTGGGATTTTAATTGGGATTTTAATTGGGGTTTTATTGGTTTTACTGTGCTACATGTTGTTGCTATGTTTTATTGCTTTTAACTTTGTAAACCGCTCTGGGCTCCAGAGAGAGCGGTATATCAAGTGGAACTAATAAATAAATAAATAAATAAAGTTAAGCTTAACATATCAATTCAACCTGGGAAGACTACTGAACACAACCACTTGATTTCAGATGAAAATTTTGCAGTGTAATTTGCACTGCTTCTTTCATGAATTTTGATAGTAAAGCTGGAAAATTCTATTTTCTTTTATTATTTTAAATTCATTAAAATTATTTTATTACACACCACTCTGGGATCCCCTGATATGGGGTGGCTATAGATATTTTGCATTAAAAAGAAATATTTCATATGTGGCTCTTGCAAGTTTCCTTGCTGTTTCTTCAGGGGGTTTTTTCTAACCAGAGAAACTATTTTAAAAACTAAACTAAATAATAAGGGAATAGCTGCACAATGCCTTCTAACTGTGACTAGGAGAGGCACACTGGGACTTATTTCTGAGTCAACATAGCTAGAATTGCACTATAAGGCTGAAATCCTATAAACACTTACCTAGGAATAAGATGTACTTAAGTCTGTAGAGTTTTCTTCTGTGTTGATATATGCACAGGATTGTACTGTAAGCCCACTAATGCTGCCCTTAGAACTTTTCACTTCTTGGACCAGTAGGAAACATGTAACCCTAAACTTGATTATACAGACAGTGGAATTCTTATCTGCCTGATAAAACTCCAATTTCAGCTTTCTGTAAGCCTTTTCTGACAGGCTTGTGCTAGCTCTTCAAATCACACTGAGTCCATCTAAAGTCAGGAGATCACAGGCATTTAATATCAAATATAAGTTCAGGTATAACAGGAAGGGGGTATAAATCCAGATCCGCATGACACAGCTAGCAGTGCTGTCTTGTCAAAAGTAAATACAGGGGTCGTCAGCATGCCTTAATCAATATGACCGCGTTCTCTGTGTTTCGTTATTAGAATTGAAGCTCATGACTTCAAACAGTAAGTGTTGTTTGCTTCTTCTGAGCCTTCTATGAACTAGTCAGCTGTAAGTGACGAATGCTATTTCCCTGCCACGGTGACTGTCATGACACAGTGACATTGTGTCTGGCTTTGTATGCCATGGCACATACACCCAGAAAGAGAAAGGTGTAAGCCTGTGAGGAACAGCACCAAATGTTCCTGGAAAGTGACAGTGTGAACTGCCCCCCTGCAACTAACTAATGACATACCTCAAAAGAAAAAAATGTCACCACTATAGATCTAGAAATAAAATGCCTCACAATACCCTAAGCAGAGCAACAGCAACCTCAACACTTCACATCAAGCTGCATTTTCCGTTTCTGTACTTTTTACTAGCCAATCTTGTCAAATAAAAATAATTCTATATGTCCTTTCCTACCATTCAGTGAGTCCCTTTTTATGAATTCAAAACATATTCTCCTAGATTTGAAATCTGAAATGCACCACCTAGTTTGTAATCTAACATTAAAGTATAGAAAGTTGCACTAATGCAATTTGTATGAGTGCATATGCAGGGAGAGGAAGTCAACATAATTTAATTCAGTAAGAGAATTATTATTGGTATAGAATGCAAAGTTTTGAAAGAATCAAGGTCTGAGATTCTAGTGACTTGCTGATGTGAGGGACTGCTAACACATCCTCTAATGGCTCTATATTGTATTAGCAATTAGAAGAATCATTTATGCTTGGCAACCCCCACTTTAAGACAAAAGGGCTGCTAACAGGACTTCAAGTTCTCCTCCCACTCTGACATAAAACTGCTTTAGTCTGCTGAACCATAAAGCAGTGCTGAATGACCCTTCCTTTGCAAAGTGCCTGCTGGAGTAAAATTTAATTGTCAGAATGACTCTGCTTTAAAAATAATGAAGACAATCACTGAGATTTTAGTTCTTGGTACTGCTGTATTTTCTTTCACACATGTGACACTGGAGAGTAAATGCAGCAACCAAATGAGTTCACAGTTTAAATTAACTTGTAGTGCAGTCAGAGAGATGCATTTTTCTTGCATTAATTAGATAATCTAACCATAGTTTCACTGCCAGTTGGTCCAAATTTCATCTCAGATTCACAAAGAATCCTTGGGACAGAGGTCAAGAAGTTGCATGGTTATGTATAATTTGTCAAAATACACACACACACACACACACACACACACACACACAAAGAGGGGAAGATTGGGAACATCTGGTTGTGGTTCAGCTGGCTGATGAAGATGAGGAGTTTGGGGGTGTAGGGCCTGATGGTTCTGTGGGTGCCCAGACACAGGGAGGTTTAGAGCAAGTTGGTTCACCAGCTGAAAGAACTGGGGGTGGGGTGTTGGAGCAAGATGCTGTGGCCAAGTCAGAGACTGATAGTGAAACTAATTTGGAAGGGAGGAGAATATAATAGGCATGGGCTCTGAGTAATTAAAATTAAATGATATCGGAAGAGATTCGTAAGAAATGCTACTTTTGAGTATTTCCGCATTTGGAACGCCAACCAGGAAGTGGACTTTGTTTATCGAACTTCGGGGGCCAGGATTTTCTTAAGTATCGTAATTAGGTCGTAAGGGGGGGCACCCTCCTTCTCTCTCACCACCCTCCCGCCTCCCTTGCCAATAAGTATTGGCAAGGCAAGCCCTAAACTCGTTCCTTCTTTCGGCTGGAAGCCTGGAAAAATGTAAACAGAGAGGTTTACTCAGAAGTAAATCTGCAAAGGAAGAAAACAGAGAGGTTTACTCAAGAGTAAATCCACAAAGGAGGGCACTTTGGACGAAGTGCCCTCCTTGTGGATTTACTCTTGAGTAAACCTCTCTGTTTACATTTTCCAGGCTTCCAGCCAAACGGGGCCCTCCTGCCCCTCCTGCCTGCCAGGATCTAAAGCGTGCCAAGCCTTGAAGAAGCTTCATGACGGGCCAACTTCAGCCCTCCAGGTGTTTTGGACTTCAACTCCCACCATTCCTCACAGCCTCAGCCCTCTTCCTTTTCCACTCAGGCTGGGCAAACTTGGGCCCCTCCTGTCCCTCCTGCCTGTCAGGATCTAAAGCATCAAAGAGTATTGGGGTAGTTGCACACAACACGTGAGAAACCAACCTAATGTATAATAGAATGAATGCTAACTTATAGAGTAAGTGCCTAAATATTATAAGTAATCCAACTGGTCATATACCTACATTCCATGCACATGCAATAATACAGCAGTAATAACAATGGGTATAAGAAGAGGTAGGGTTAACAACATAAAAATTCAAACCGAAGTATTCTGACTCTGGTCCCTCCTCAAGCGGTGCAAACTGCAAACGGCTCTTCTCTATAAGCCGGCAGGAAGCCTCTCCCGGGAAAAGCCCGGGCACAGCGTTTGCTGCCTGCGTGCACATACGTATTCTTTGGGGAGGATTTGCTGAAGAATCCCGGGCTCATAGAGAAGAGCCCGTTTGCACCGCTTGAGGAGGGACCAGAGTCAGAATACTTCGGTTTGAATTTTATGTTGTTAACCCCTACCTCTTCTTATACCCAGGTTCTCATAATCTCTACTATTTAGTTGTTATATATACTTTAGAACATTGGGTTTATACAGGAATATATGCAAAACCAGGGACCCGGGCACAGCGTTTGTAGTGTGCGGCGCGTCCATTGTTATTACTGCTGTATTATTGCATGTGCATGGAATGTAGGTATATGACCAGTTGGATTACTTATAATATTTAGGCCCTTACTCTATAAGTTAGCATTCATTCTATTATACATTAGGTTGGTTTCTCACAGGATCTAAAGCGTGTCAAGCCAAGATCCGGGTGTGATGGCATGGATATGTATTCAGTATGTATTGTCCTCATCTAGTATTCTTAAAACATGAGTTGTTGACTTAATGATAGGTCATAGCTGTGACATTACAACTGGTCATCAGTTTATGCTAGGAATGGCGAAATAAATTCAAATGTATTCACAAAATGATGGAACAATAGAATTCTTAAATGTTGTGAAACTCTGGTGTGGAAGACCCTAGGTAGGAAAGATTGCATTTTGGCACTCTTTCTGCATGAAAATTGCAGAATGTCTTCTTTTTTCCAAAGAAAATTTTATTTTCCATTTTGACAAATTTCCTGCACAAAAAAACATTATTTTCTGAACAGGGAATTTATTTTATGTGTGTTTTGTGCAAAAAAAGTGCATGTTTAAATAGAGTAAGTTCCAAACTGCAGATAATCTTTGAAAACAGGATGGCTTTCAATTACTTTTTTGGAAATAAGGGCACAAATAATAAAATTATTTGTTAATTCCTGCCAAAGACACATTTACAATTATTTTCATCCTTAGTTTATACACATAGTGGCAGCTCTTCACAGCTCCAGTCATGGTTTTCACAATTAAGGGAAAGAGAAAAAAAGATCAGGTATGTAGCAGATCTTGAAGATCCCTCTCTCTCCATGTAAGGGATCAGATAATAGATCTGGAGAAATGTGCTGACATACCATCAAGGATATATCTTTTTACTTTCTAACCTGCATGCATTAGTGATAAGCTTGAGAAGACCTTTATGTGTTCAAATGAATGCATGGAATAATCTCTCCATTAAGTAATTCTGATAAATAAGAGGCACTCAAGTATAAAGTACCCTGTAAAAACAGTCTAATATCTGACACCACACTTTTGTATTGTCTGTGTGCCTCCATTAGATAAAAATATATAAGAGCTTGGATAAAGAAACATTAAAAGCACATGTGCAGGCTGTTAACATTTGATGTAGCACTGAGAGAATACAATATGCAACATTTCAGTTTGGGTCACCACGGTGGGCATATTCATCTGAAAATACTAGGGTTTGAATCCAAGATTCCCCCACTCCCACTCCTGCAGATACCAAAATCCATGGATGCTCAAGTCCCATGATATATAATAATGTAGTAAAATTGTGTCCCTTTTATAAAATGTCAATATCATGTTTTTGTGGATTTTTTAATTTTTGAAGATTGTAAACATATGTGTATGTGTGTATCTGCAAGCTGTTGATGATGTAATTTGTATAAATAGAAGAAATAGAATATATATGTAGGGGCAACTGTAAGTGCATTCTTGAACAGAGATAGAAAAGAAATAATTTGGGTTTTCCTTTCCATGTGGAGATACCCATTTTAGAGCATTTGTAAATAATCTGTTCATATTCAAGGCTTCCAGAGAGTTTAGGGGGCTAAAAGGTATACACAAAACTAAGCTAACCCAGTGTACAAGCCTGTATGAAATTATGGAAAAATCCAGGGAGTCTGGGGACCATGGTATACCAGGATTTTTCCAGTGAAAAATAAGAAATCTTAATGTGTTTCCTCTCATATGCAACTCTGTCAGTGTGCTGTAACAGCCCAATACATGACCACTCTTCAAAATGTATATAATTGAAAATACGCACCTAGAAAAAAAAACCCCTCACATGGACTGTAGTCAGAAAAAACCCCAGAAATACAGAACTTTGTGATTTTTAAAATTAAAATACACACAAACTTCCATGTATGGATGGAAATTTTTGCAATCCTGTATGACAAGAGAACAAAATGAGGACACTGACAGGAAACTGAGAAGCTGACAGATTTTAGAACTCTATTCTTGAACTTGTCCATGACATGTTAGTTAGCACTTTAGAATTCCTGTATTCTGCACCCTGGCATCATTTGTACTATAATTTAGTGTTCTCTTTATTTATCAGTTTATGATTAATGTTTACTTGTTTTGCTATATTTCCTGAAACAGGATTTAAAGAATAATACAATAGGTTATGTACCAAATACATAACCTATTGTATTATTCAGGGAGTAGAAGGAAAACAGCTTGTCCACCCAACCCACCCATCCATATATTTAGGCACAACACTGTGTCCCATTTTTATATTTTATGAGAGAAATGACTGCCAGGAGCAGTTATCAGAAGAAATGTGATACATATTTTTGTGCTATGTAGCCACCTGTAATCTATTGTGTGTGTGATGCTTCAATAAGGTGCTAAACAGGTACCTGAAAATGGAAACACAATTTTCTCTTGTGCTTGACATAATTGAGTGTGAAATCACTCTAAGACTTCTGCTTTCTCTTAAAGCTGTGTTAGGAGAAAATTTGACTATGATGCTTGGAATTTGTGTGTCACAGGAAGGCAAACAAATCAAACCCCTGCAACACAATATTTAAAAACAGAATTTTTGGACCCTGTTATTATGTTTTCAACTTCCTACTTGACCTAGTGTTCTATGAAAGCATGTGTATGTAGCTTCACTTGGATATATACTTCTCTGTTGGTGCTTTTATTTTTATGATTCACTTTTCTGTGTATTTGAAATAGTATTTTACATAATGTGACACATAAATTGCATGCTGGTGTCAAAATTGTCTGTCTTAGTGACGGAAACTATTTTAATCTTCAGAGTTTTATCTGTTAAACATATTTAAATATAAACATTCAATTGTATATTGTTTGGCACTTGTGTGAAAGCTATTTTACAACACTGTAAATCATGAACAGCCAGGATCATCATAAATACAGTATGTGAGTGTATACCACATGAGAAATTTAAATTTAAAAAATTGGTAAAGAATACTCAACTCGTAGTTGCTCTCATATACTGTAAAGTTCTGGAAAACTCCAAACTACATGCGATATGTAGTATGTAGTATTGTGGTTTTATAAAACCAAATCAGCTTGGGATCGTCTTGTGCATTGGAAAGACAAATAAAAAGAGACTTGCATAGATTACCCACTCCAGTCTTTTTAATCCTCAAAATGACCCTTCTATGATGCTTTTTCTTTTTAAAATGCATATATACAGAAAATAAGAAAGTCCTATTTTTCTCATAAGAAAAAAACCCCAATTTGATAAATTTTATTCTGAGCTGAAAAAAAATATTGCAAAGGAAGGGAAGAAAATATATCAGGGAAGCTTTCAAAGCTCCACTAGTTTCTCCATCTGGCAAAGGTGTTAAAATCATATAGGAGAAGGAGAAAAATGATAGAGTCATAGGCCTACAGTCTGCTAGTTAAGGCAGACTGAAAGGATATCAATGCAGATAGAAATGAAAAACACTCTTTGGCTATGTGGACACTAAGGACCTCATCTCATTGAGGTCCTTGATGCGGACGACAGCGGGGGAATCCATAGAGCAGCTGGCCAAAGCCTTAGGGCAGTGGGATGACTCTTCAAATCACTTCTGCCACCACAGCCATAGTCAAACAGCCTGCTGCCTCTGAGGAATAAACCCACATAAGACCTCATCACATTGAGGTCTTCAAGCCAGGCAACAGTGAGGGGATTCACTAGGTAGTGAATCCATGGGGCAGTGGGAGAAATTGTCACCCCATGCTCTGCATCACTCACATTGCCACTTTCCTGATTACATGGGGGAAAGCATCACCGCCTGGCTTGCTCCCATGCTGGCCCTGGCTAACTGATGAAAACATCGGAAGTCTCTCTTGTTCTCTGACCTCCAGATACTTCCAGCATGGAGCCAGGATGGAGTCCTGATGGAAGTAGCCCTGAGCCATGTGATGGGCTTCGGCAGGCTTAATCCAGAAAGTTTCCTAGTACATTAGCCCAAGGCTAATGTGATGAGGTCCCTAAAGAGCCTGTTTACACTAGGACTAAAAGATGCTATTATCTTGGATGAGAGCTACTCAACTGAGATGGGCAGATCTAAGGACTTATTTCAGGGGTAGGTCTGTATCTACCTGGATAGAATGTAAATATTCTCACAGGCTGAGGATGTAGCACAATGACCCTGCAGAAACACAGGAAACACCACAAACCTGGCTCCAACTGCAAGCAATTGCTGGCCAAATGCTACGGGGGGGAAAGCTAGACAGGGAACGGCTTCTGAAGAATGAATTGTTAACTGAAATACAGATTGCCTCTGACCATCTGGCCATGGATGTGCTGCATCATTAGCCACTAGTACTGGACCAAGTCAACAGAAACATTGTATTGTTATATTTTGGACTGGTTGTAGCAGTGGGAAAATATTTTGGGATAGAGGTTCTTCTCAGACAGAGGGACTTCCATCAAACGGAAAAGAATAATTCTGTAAAGTTATGGAGTTTTTAAAAGTCATTACGGGGAAATGATAGTATGGTCCAAGCAGCTTTAACCCACCCTACTCATTTCTCTCGCATTCATTTCTAGTGAGTCTCATTTCTAGTCCTAATATCCAGGATTTTTCCATCAAGACTTTGTCACATGAAGACATGGGATGAGGTCAGTGTTAAGGCAATGCAGGCAGGAACATGATATATCAGTTGCTCCTATTTTCCATTGGGCTGCTACTATCATGTTTCACCTAGGTTTTGGATGCAGCCTTGTATATTGTACCTGTTGTGTATAAATTAGATATGTTTGTCCACTCCTGGGGCATGCAATTAGATTATGTTAAAAACAGAATGTTGAATATACCAGGGTGGGACATTTAGACATGTTCTTCGTCTAACATTCCTATTAGTCAGAGGCAATATTTAGTCTTGAATTTAACCATTCATGTCCTGAAAAATATTCCCCCACCTACAAAAATATTAGAAAAAGCAAATTTTATTTTGCCATTTTATATAAGGGGTATCATTTTGCTGAGGATCCTTCTTTGGGGGATTTTAAACAGAGGCTGGATGACCATCTACCTTGCAAATATGCAAGATCAAATCCATAAGCATCTGCTATTACCAGCTAGTCTGTTGGGGTGCTTTGAATGCCATTTTCCTGCTTCTTGGCAGGGGGCTGGACTCAATGACCCACAACGCCTCTTCCAAAACTATGATTCTATGAATAAATGGGACTTGAATATCCATGGAACCAACTTCCTGCCAATGATCTACCATACTAACAGTGAGGGATTATGAGATATGTGATCTAATAACAACTAATGAACAAAGTTGCCCCAAATTAAACACAACTAGGTATATCAAGGTCTGTATGCAGTTTCCCTCCTGCTTCATTTGTATATGATTTCAGAGAGAGAAAGTAACACATATTTATGTGCCATACAGAATTACAAACTGTTATTTTGTTTGATTTTGATACTCAGGCCAGAGACATTTCTCCTATAATTCATTTCCAACTCTATTTAGACTTAAAAAAACTGGAAATAATGAACTTTGCATGTTGAATGTACAATGGTTCAAACCTAAGTGCTTGATGTATGACAAAAAAAATCCAGGGATTTTTATGAGCAAGGAAAGCCAATCATTGCAAGATTTAAAATTACAAGGAACATTCTGCATGAAACTTCAATTCATCAAGCGGCCTCTGAAAAATGAGGTAATTTCCCTCAATAATTTGCATGTTAAGAGCCAATTCAATATTACAAAGCAAAGTCCAGTTGCACATTAATTGTGGAAGCAATGCACAATTTCCTGATTAATGTTTCATGCCTAATATTCCTCCATGCTCTGTCAGATGCTAAATAACAACAGGGACAATCAATCTAAAGAAACCAGAAGAAGGAAGACAAGTCACAAGCTCAGCCCTCATAAATCACAGATTGAACTTCCATAACACCAATGTTGTGGCACACTACCACAGTTTAATATCTGAAACCAATATCTGGGTTTTGAGTAGTCTTACCAATGACATTTTAAACAACACTAAGCAAAGAGATTGACAATCAGTAAAGCATGTAACTGAACACCCATTGTTGTGTAAAACAAAGAAGAAAAACATAGAACTGCAGTTACATTCAGTGCAGGCTCATAGAACACTAACAACAATTTTTTTACACTATGAACAAAAACATGTCCAGTAATTCTAAATAACTGTTACAATGAATTCTCTCTATCAAGTAGCTTTAGAACAGTGGTTCTCAAACAACCTAATGTATATGACCAGAATTAGCCCTCCAATGTGCCAGGGAATAGTACATTTTTGTAATCTTCTGGGAGATTCTTGAGGAGCATTGAGTTAGAATATTCTTTTATGGGAAACATAGACTTCTTTGCACTGCACAATTATATCACTTGGTTTATTCACTTATTTACTGCACTTTTATCTCGCCCTTTTCACCCTGAAGGTGACTCAGGGCAGCATCAGTTTTATGTCAGTTTAAGTGTTGTGGCTCCACTCTATAGAAACATGGGATTTATAGATTTGTAGGATATTTTGTGCCATGCCATACAGGCCAAAAACATGGGACCTATTTCAGTTTTATCTGAGGCATCTAAATGATACCTAAGGTAAAACCAAATTAATCAGGAGAAAACTGGGATTTCCCAGTTTGCTCTGGATTAATTAAATACCTGGGATAATCTGGGCCTTAGGTTAAGGTCCAGATCTTCCTAGGTGAGGGCACTGTGGGGATAGCGGGATGGTCACCCAACCCTGCCCAAACTTAGTGTATTGTTGTGCAATAATGGCATGACCAACAGTAAGTTGGGGGAGGGGCTGGGGGACTGGATGCCCTCCTGTTTCAACCTCTGGTTGATCCGGGAGGGCATGTAGCCACATCCAGGGTTTGGTTTGGGGGTGGGGACTAAATCTCGGGAGAAACCAGGATTTACCTATGTTTGGAAGGGCCTTTTAGTGTTCTCTGATTTAATGCCTCAGGAAACAACAATTCCAAATATATCATAGGATCTAGGCATGGGTGTTAAAGTGGAAACTTACTTGGGAGCTTCCTGGAAACTATGGAATAAACCCTGTGTACTCTTAAGCCACATTAATGGCTGAATACAGTACTTCTGCTAATCCAGTCATGCATTGTCTGGACTCCCTGCAACTGCCGAGAGATAAGTCTTTTTTTGGCCTTAGTATATAAAACACACACACTCCCACTCCCAAACAGTTTCTGAATGTAATCCCTAGAAATCAGAATGTTTGCTTTTTAGTAACCATTGAAAATGGTGTATGTGTGCAAAAGAAGCTGAACAAGGTAATAAAAGTGGTATCACCTGCAACTGATTCTACTGAAAGCAATAACTTTAAGGCACTAAGGTAGAAACTTCAGGATTCTCCACCAGTTTCAGGTAAATCCAGATGATTACATACTTCATTGATCGAGAAGGCAATTAATTGATTTGATGAAGAAAAGCAAAACACCTGTCACCGGGCACTAAAAGGGGTGAGATAATTTGGTTTTGGAACTTTGTAAAACAAAAAAAAAACCCCTTTTCTTCCTTTCTTACATGCTCATGGAAAAGGTTGCATGAATGAGATCCTGGATAAAGAATGATCTGAACATAATAAGGATACATTTTGTCCAGCAGCAGACTGTATGGGGAAATATATCCAGTTTTGTGGGATAGATACTCTGAGGTTAGTAAAACATGGATTCATTTGATGCACACAGATATCTTTTTTTTAAAAAAGAATTAAAAATAATGCTTTTCTGTCTTTTAGCAAATGCATTATTTTAATAGCTCTGTAGCTTAGTGTTTCCCTGAAAAAGGATTTTGTTTTCCTTAGCCTCCCTGCACAGATCTACATTGGAATATCACCCTGAAATGTCTTCTTCAAGAGAGACTCCCAAATTAAGCCACTGACCCCTAATACAACAAGCCCATGATGCCAACCAATCCTGCTTACTCGGAGTGGATTGTCATGGCTTTGTTCCATTTGCAGTCCTAGTGAACAGTTTGGGAGCTGAATTCTGAACAAACTGGAAGATAATACTTGACTTTTGGTCAGATATGATTGAATCTGGAAAGATTAATGGATTGTTGTTTTTAAAAGAGATTTAACCATAACATTTTCATAAAAGGAAGTATTAACCACTGCCCACCCACCATTTGGGCAGGTTCTTTTGTATGTCATAACGGTTAGAAAGGGGAAGGGTCCCGTACATATCTGAGAATCCTCAGTAGGTATGCAAACTGTTACTTAAGTTGGCTGTCAGTCCCTCATTCTCAGTCTGTCTGTGTTCTAAAATACTTAGAAGTACTTATCCTTGCCATTGTAAAACTTCCCACTTTTTTGTTTCTACAAGGTATAAATTGTGCACGTTTAAACATTTTTGTGTTTTTATGCAACATGCAGCATTAAAAAACTGTTGCATAGACTGTAAGAATAAAAAATGTGGATGGGTTGTTTGTCTCTCTTTGAATAATTAGCTAGTCCTTGTTTGTGTGCTGCCTGTACCTGCTAAGTCAAAAAGAGAAAAGATTCTAGAGACATTTTTGCACAAACTACAAAAAGTGCAATTAAGAAATTGGCACCTCATTTGCATCTTTCAGGTAAAAACTCTGATAAGAACTTGAGAACACTTAGGTGGAAATATCATGTCTGTTGCACTTCAGACACGGAGCACCCCCCTAGTCACACACACAACAGACAGTATCTGAATAATAGGCTCTTATTGAAACAAATATAGTGTCCAACAAAAGGGTTAAAAGAAGATCAATAGTAGAATATATCTATTGCCCTCTGGCCTTGGCAACATGACCCCCCCTGGACAAACCACACAGCAGCTGAGGTACAACAGGTTTTATTGAGGGCAGGTAAGTAAAAGGAAAAGGTTGAAGGCAATCCTTGCGGTGCCCCAACTAGCAGCAACAGGAGTCAGCTAGGCGTGGGTGCTCTGTAGTATAGTGGAGCACAAGCAGCAACAGGAACCAACCGGAAACACAGTCTCTAGAAGTCCCAGCCGAGGCAAGGAGGCTGGGATAGGTTATTTTAAAAATGCGAAAGAGTCCAAAAGGCAAGAGTCTTTTCAGGAACAATCAACGGGTCTTGACGATGAACTGGAACAAGGCAACGTTGGAAACAAGTCAGCCCACGATGGACTGACTGGCGTGGCTTGGTAGATGGCCCGACTGGCCTTACCCTCAAGGTCTTTGCCTGAATGCGCTGTTGGTACAAGACGCTGGCATAAGGGTCTGTAAGGCAGATATAGGGTTCCTCAGTTGCGTCGAACGTCAGAGGCGAAGATTAATATTCCTTAGTATGTTTTGTGAACTCAGACCTTCAAGAATGCGGTGCTCATTAACTGGGCCAGCTGGGCCGGGGAGGCTAGCTTGTTACTCCCGCTGCCCACTTCCACTATCAAGGGAGGCAACGACGGTACGGCCTTGGAGACTTCTGTTATGTTAGCATCCCTAGGCTTCTCATAGGAAGAGCGCGGGGCCCAGGCAGGGTTTGCAAAGCAGGCTGATTTGGAAGTTGCATTCTGGTTACCTTGGCTGGAACTTCGCTCAAGCGAAAGTGACGCCCGAGGCTCTTGAGGTGTGACAATATCCAAGGTAAAACACACAGTTCAAATAGTCCCAAAATCCAAAGACCAAGGTAAAATGCTTGATGAAAATCCCATGAGTAATACAAGGCAGCTATAAGAGCAAAACGTGCACAAAGGCCTAGGAAAAATCAGGAGCTTGGATACAAGACAAGATCTGGCATTGTATTCTAAATGAAGCCTGGAAACTGAAGACAATTTCTCTAGCCATATAATATAAAGACAAATCAGTTTCGGTTTGGAAACTGACTGCTACACCACAGGCTGGCAGCCTGCCTAGATTGCCAAATGCTATCTTGGCGGTTAAATGTAAGCTCATTAAAATTCCAAGGTCCCGTTATCAACATCAAGACTGAACACAAAAATTCTCATCTAATGAAGCCCTGGGAAGAGAACTGTTTCCAGGAAAGCAAGCCTCATCTGAAAGGTCACTTTGCATCTCAGAATTCTCACTAAGCATCTGTCGCCTTCCAAGGCCTGGATACGCTTGGGCTCCCTGAACAAACCACACAGCTTTAAGGTATAACACAGTTTTATTGTGCAGGAAATAAAGAAAGTGTGAAGGCCAATACAAAGCCTTATAGTAGCAATCAGGATCAGCAGGTAGGTATAGTCCTGTGGCGGGGATTCCAAGCCGGATGCACAGGAAGAGTCTCCAAACAGATTCCCTCCGAATCCACAACCGGGCGGCTTGGGAAGCAAGGAAGTTTAGCAACAGAGTCTTAGCAGCAACAAGGCTTGAGCAGGACGCACACAGAGTTCCGTGAATCAAGGCAGCCCGGTGGAAAGGGCGGGAGTAGCTTAAGTCAGGCTGTTCGCGGCCGGTACTTCAAAGGAACATCCTTCCGTAGCAAAAGTTGATCTGAGATGAACCCTATGGTGTGGGGTTCTCAGATATAGGGCCTCATGGTCAGTCCCAGTGCATCGAACATCAAGCCCAATGATTGATGAGAAACTATATGTTTATTGTTACCTAAGGTACTCCGGAATGTTCCCCAATTACCGGGCACTGATGTTTCAGGGAGGAGTAGTTTATGGCTCCTCTGCAGCGCCTGGCCAAAAGGGAGTCTCGCTTTGGTAACCTTGGATGTAGTTATCTGTGCATTCCGTGCCACTTTCACACGAGAATGCAGAGAGGCCCCGTTGGGGCCTGGGGAGCATCAAACTGATGGTTTAACCACTTCATAGGCCGGATGGCCCTGTCTAGGCTTGGGCAGATGGGCAGCCTGGAGACGCTGTGGTGTGACACCACCCCTCCTCTTACGCCAGCCCCCCGATCTTGCTGCTGGGCCTGGTTTCCCGGGATAATCTTGGTGGAATTGTCTTACCAACTCATTGGCATGGAGGTCCTCCGCCGGAACCCAGCATCTCTCGTCTTGGCCAAATCCCTCCCAGTCAATTAGATACTGCAGTTGGCGATGGTGTATTCTAGAGTCCAAAATCTCCGCTACCTCGTATTCCTCTTCCCCATCAATGATGATCGGCGGGGGCCCTTCCCCCCTCTGTGCGGACATCGTTGGCCAAACGCAGCAGTGCACGATGAAACACGGGATGGATTCTCATTCCTTTGGGGAGTTGGAGTTTAAATGCCATGGGGAAAATCTTGGCAGTGATTTTGTAGGGGCCCACAAACTTGGCACTGAGTTTGCGGCAGAGGCGATGGGAGGGCAGGTGGCGGGTGGACAACATCACCTGGGCCCTCCCAACGGTGGTGATCAGCCGATCGCTTATAGTCTGCTTTGGCCTGGTCCAGTTGTACCTTTAAAGTCTGCTGCACCACGACTAGCTCCTGTAAATGCTCTTCGGCAGCAGGAACGTTGCCGGGCTCAAATACGGCGGGTTAGAACCGGGGTTGGTAACCCAGGTTCGCAAAGAACGGGGTCTGCTGGGTGCTTTCGTGCACTGAGTTGTTGTAGGCGAACTCTGCCAGGGAGAGCAATGTGGCCCAGTTGTCCTGCTGGTAATTTGTATAACAGCGTAGGTACTGCTCCAGGGTCCCGTTAACTCTTTCCGTCTGCCTGTCTGTCTCCGGATGATGGGCGGTGGACATCCGGGCCTCGATCCCCAGCAATCTTTGAGTCTTTTTCCAAAACTGGGACGTGAACTGGCTGCCCCGGTCGGTGACCAAGCTCCTGGGCAGGCCGTGGAGTTTGAACACATGATGGTGGAACAAATCCGCCGTTTCTTTGGCGGAGGGCAACCCGGGGCAGGAGATGAAGTGTCCCATCTTCGTGAGGCAGTCAACCACCACCAGCACCGCAGTGTTCCCCTGTGACGCTGGCAAGTCTGTGATGAAATCCGCGGAAATCATTTCCCAGGTGCCCCGGGGGGTGGCCAGCGGCTGCAACAGTCCCTGCAGCTTGCCCCCCCCCATGCTTGGCTCTTTGACACACCGGGCAAGTGGCTACGTATTTCTCAATTTCCCGTCGCATCTTGGGCCACCGAAACTCCCTGGATATCAGCTGAATGGTTTTAAACAGGCCAAAATGTCCCGCGGCCTTGCTGTCGTGGCATAGCTTTAGGATCCCCTGCCTCTCCGGGCTGGGGGCCACATAGACCTGGTTGCAGTGACACAAGAGTCCGTTTTGCACACTAAACGGGTACTGTACCTCCTTTGCCAGCTGCTCCTTAGCCTACGGGTCTTCCTGTTGCCTGGTGCGCATCTGTGCCTCCAGGGGAAGTTTTTCCGCGGGTTCGGGTGCGCCGCTCTCCGGTCCGGGCGGAGCGGGGCAGGGGACGGTCTCCGTGGCCGCTGCAAAATTCTCCAGCTGCAACAACCGGCAGACGGGGCTGCCCTCGCAGTCCCAGGTATACTCCGGCTTCCTGGACAGGGCATCAGCCTGCTTGGTCTGGACAGGCGTGAAATAGTGGATCCTGAAGTGGAACCGCTCGAAGAACAGGGCCCAGCGCTGCTGGTGCTGGTTGAGCTTCTGCGCCGTCTTCAGGTGCTCGAGGTTACGGTGATCGGTGTGAACCTGGACCTCATGCTGCGTGCCTTCCAGTAAGTGACGCCAGAACTGGAATGCCGCCTTGATAGCCAGCAACTCCTTCTCCCAGATGGTATAGTTCTTCTCGGGAGCCGTTAGCTGTCTGGAGAAAAAGGCACAGGGTAACCAGTCCTCCCCCCTGGGCTGAAACAGGATCGCTCTGATCGCCACGTTGGAGGCGTCGGCCTGTACCCAGAGGGTTTGGCTGGGTCTGGGTGCTGCAAAATGGGCTGAGTCACGAACAGCTGCTTCAGTTGCTGGAATCCCCCTTCCGCCTCGGCAGTCCAGCGGAAGGGGGCCTTCCCCCACAGGCATTGGGAGATAGGCTCGGAGCATTTGGCAAAGCCAGGGATGAACTTGCGGTAGTAGTTAGCAAACCCCATGAACCGCTGAATGTCTTTTCGGCTGCTAGGGGCACGGCCTTGACTTTCACAGGGTCCATGGAGATCCCCTGGGCTGAGATGAAATGACCCAGGAAGTCTATTTTCTCTACCTCAAAGGTGCACTTCTCGAGCTTGGCGTATAGGCCATAGTCCCGGAGTCTCTGTAGCACCGCTCGCACGTGAAGCTCATGGGACTGCAGATTCTCACTGTAGATAAGGAGATCGTCCAGATAGACAACCAGGAACCGGTCCAAGTAGTCCCTAAAGATGTCATTCATAAAATGTTGGAATGTGGATGGGGCATTACAGAGCCC